>JAECUM010036855.1:0-45840 GCA_016617855.1 Megalonaias nervosa | reverse complement strand
CGAAAAGACATACTCATTCAATTTGCCAAAATTTGTCATTAGGAAATAGAAGTGTGTCTATAAGCACTTCGTTTCTTTTGTCAGTAAAACAAAATATTCGTGTGTTTGTATGTTTACAAAAAAATAGAAGTGTGCCTATAAGCACTTCGTTTCTCTGTCTTGTCCAATTGTGTCTGTCCGTGTTTGTAAGTAAAAAGTAAACGTGAGTGCTTCTTTTAAGTCCGCGTGTGATGGTAAATTTGAGTGCTAGGGAATGTTTACTTTCACGTCCGTGCTTCAAGTATATAAATTGGTGCGATCGTCAGTCTGGCCATCCATCGTTGACTCGTCAACATTGAAAATGAGTAACAGAATTGCAAAATTACTGGAACTTCAGATGCACCTGGAGTATGCCAGACGTCTGCTAGACGAACTGGCTATGGAGGCTGTAGCGGAGGAAGCAAGGATAGAAGAAGAAGAGAAGAAGAGAAAGAAAGAAGAGGAGAAGGAAATGAAGAGGGGGATACTACCTCACCTCATGCTGAGACCTCAGTGTGAGGTCAAACCTGAGGTGAGGACGCCTACACAACCACTACCAACACCGCAGCCACTACCAGTACCACAACGACCGAGAGCTGCTGTCCCTCAAATTGAAAATTGGGAGGAGGAATTGGAAAGGCAGAGGCAAGAGTGGGAGCCTCGACGTCAGCATCCCAGGGTGATAAATAGAAGAAGAAGAAGGGAACAAGTATTCACTATCCCTCAAACTGAGGAGTGGGATAGTGAAGCAAATCAACCTCTCTCTGCGCTCCCAACCACACGCATCAATTGGGAGCAGGATTGGAGCCGGCGATGCGTGTGTGGTGCCCGCCCTGGGAGATGTCACCATTAGCCAGGTGCATCTGAAGTTTAAAAAAACAGCCCTTCTCAGGGCTAACCAGATCTCTAGAAAAGAGAACTTATTCAATTTGCCAATTCGTGTGAATGTAGTGTAGTATGACTATAAACACTCACTCTTTACTGATGTGTGTGTGTGTGTGTGTGTGTGTGTGTGTGTGTGTTTGCATGCGCGTTCGTTGGTGTGAATAGTATATGGGGGTGTGTTTTTCTTCTCTTCCTTCGTTGGTGTGATAGTATATTGTGTGTTTTATGCTTGCTCGTTCGTTGGTGAGAATAGTATAGTGTGTGTTTTATGCTTGCTCGTTCGTTGGTGTGGATAGTATAATGTGTGTTTTATGCTTGCTCGTTCGTTGGTGAGGATAGTATAGTGTGTGTTTTATGTTTGCTCGTTCGTTGGTGAGGATAGTATAGTGTGTGTTTTATGCTTGCTCGTTCGTTGGTGAGGATAGTATAGTGTGTGTTTTATGCTTGCTCGTTCGTTGGTGAGGATAGTATATAATATGTTTTTTTCTCATCCTGATTGTGTGGATGGTATGTTTGTGTGTTTTATGCTTGCTCGTTCGTTGGTGAGGATAGTATAGTGTGTGTTTTATGCTTGCTCGTTCGTTGGTGAGGATAGTATAGTGTGTGTTTTATGCTTGCTCGTTCGTTGGTGAGGATAGTATAGTGTGTGCTTTATGCTTGCTCGTTCGTTGGTGAGGATAGTATAGTGTGTGTTTTATGCTTGCTCGTTCGTTGGTGAGGATAGTATATAATATGTTTTTTTCTCATCCCGATTGTGTGGATGGTATGTTTGTGTGTTTTATGCTTGCTCGTTCGTTGGTGAGGATAGTATATCATATGTGTTTTATGCTTGCTCGTTCGTTGGTGAGGATAGTATAGTGTGTGTTTTATGCTTGCTCGTTCGTTGGTGAGGATAGTATATCATATGTGTTTTATGCTTGCTCGTTCGTTGGTGAGGATAGTATAGTGTGTGTTTTATGCTTGCTCGTTCGTTGGTGAGGATAGTATATCATATGTGAAGTGAGTGCAAGGTATGTTTTCCTTCACGTCCGTGCTTGAAGTATATAAAAGCATAGCGTACGTCATTCGCGCCATTCTACACAGAATAAAAAATGACTGGCAGCATAGAATTATTTAACAAGTTAACAGATAGTTGGTGGTGGATCATGGATGGAGCCTACGTGCTGGACAGACTTGACAAAGAATGGAAGTTCCCAGGTAGCCTAGACTTGGTGAACAGTTTGAAAGCAGCAAGTTATCATTTGCAAATGATAACAATAGAAGAAGCGGGTAAGTTGAGAGGAATCATCAATCCTAAATACTTCAGAGTGGGAACCTTAAAGCAGGTTCTGGATACTGTGATCCAAGTGAAATGTTTTTTGGAAGACATCTTCCATTTAATGGAGTGGCCTTTTGTCAAAAAAGGCTTAGATAATATCAAGAAAGGCGAAGACCTAATGAGAAAAGTACTGAAAGAAGAAGTAAAGAAGATCAAGGAAACGTGGAAGAAAGAAAGAAAGGACAAAGAAAACCAAAAAAAGAAAGAAGAGTTTGAGAAATTGAACAACAATTGGATGAAAGTGCAAGACAAATTCAGAGCTCTCGGACATCCTGACTGGATGCCCGAAGAAGAAAAGAAAAAGAAGAAAGGAATTTTTGACAAAGTGAGAACATGGTGGAAGAAGTGGAGACAATAGAAGAAGAAGACAAAGGCCCTTTTCAGGGCCACTTCCAATACCTCGAAAAGATCTTAATTTTCATTTGGTCTCCCCCCTAAACGAATATATATATATATATAAAACCCTTCCTCTACTAAAAAAAAGAAACATGCCACCCGTCGCTTATCGCTCTACAAACCCCCAGTCTCCTAGTCACCGCTCTACCAAATTTCCATTGACGCTATACAGGCCCAGGGTGTTCTAGTCCCTCTACTCCATTTTCCATTGACGCTATACAGGCCCAGGGTGTTGACCTACTTTCTTGACGCTATACTGGCCCAGGGGGGGTCTGTAATGCTAATTCCCATTGACGCTACGGTAACCCACTATACTACTCTGGAGTTTGTTTAAAAGTGCACCATATTAACTAGCAAATCAAACCGTGGAGGATATTGTGGACTGGTTACCGGTTGCAAGTACAATATTAAATATTGTTTCGTTTAGCGATGATTATTCGAGATCAATTGCAACAAATATGATGTAGTTGAAAGATACAGGAGGAAGACAAGCTGTTGGAAATGAATTTCGTACTGTTGCTGGTGCTCATGACGCAGATAATAATAACTTAATTGAAAATCCTGCTAATAATAATGCAGCTACAATAGGGGACTCAATAAGATTAGCAGTTACGAATATACGACAACAACGTTACAACGAGGGATATGCCAAACGAAAAATACTTTCAGCGGGATCACAACAAATAACAATGATGTTGCCGTTAAGCACAATATTTGAATTTTGTCACAACTACCATAAGGTATTTCGTGGGTTGAAACATACTATAATTTTAGATCGGGCAGACCAAAATAATTGTCTTATTCGGGTTGGTGGAGCGGATGCAAAATTTGTGATTACGAATATAGCGCTGTGGATGCCTCGAATTGTTCCATCAATAGCTAGGTTAGTAGAACTTAACACAACGTTAGAGGCTTTTACAAAAAAGATTTATTTTCTTCAGAATAAAATATATGAAACAACTGTTCCTAGCGCAATAGATTACACGTGGCGTATTACAGCTACTTCGAGCGAACAATTACCAAGGTATGTATTTGTTGTCTTTCACGAAACAGCACGACCTGGTAGCCAACTACAAAATAACTGTTTTTGATCACGCTGACGTCAGAAGAATATTTGTCAGAATAAACTCTAAACAATACCCAGAACGAGCGATTAAATGTAATTTTACAGCCGGCGCTGCAAAAAATGTTACTAGAGCGTATATGTACCTGATGGAAGCGATGCAAAAATATCAGGACGCTGACAGCGGATCACAGATTAATATTGAAGAATTTCGTAAGCTTTATCCTATTTTTTTCTTTGACGTATCAAAACACTCCAATCGAATGATTAATTCGATCGCGGAAATAGAAGTAACTTGGACGCTTGGAGAAGTTCCACCCGCTCCTCTAAACGTATTTCCGCTTGTGTCAAGTGATCGATTCTTGACGATTGACTCAGTCAAAGGTAGAATGACTGTCCAAGTTTAATCTAACAAACAAGTATAAAATGAAAACGGAATACACAGCTAGAGAAATATACCTATCACCCGGTCAAATTAAAAAATTATCAGCGGCGGTTGTCAAACGTAATTCTGTCTCTCTAATGATAAAGTCTCCGGGGACTGACAGCGCCGCCGCAGTGAAAGTAATGTTAACTCAACAGCAAATTAATAAACTCGATCAGGGAAAACCCTTTGTTCTCAAACTATCCGTTGCGCAAATAACAGCTATGACAAAACACGGCGGATTTTTGGACCAGCACTTTCTTTAATTTTACCAAAAATTTTACCTGTACTAGAAATACTAGAACTAGCAGCAGCGTCAGGGGCATTATCTGGAGCAACTAAAAAAGCTGTATCTGGAGACGGTGTCTCTGGTGATGGAATCAAGCAAATTTTATGTAACAATAAATAATATAATGCCAGCTAAAAAGAAATCGTCAGCGACAAAATCTAAATAAAATGAAGTCGCCAACGACAAAACAAGGAGGAATAATTCCTTTCGCTCCGTTGCTAGCAGGATTAGCAGGCAGTCTAATTCCAAACCTGCTAGGGATAGGACGTGGAATGAGTCTACAAGGTACCAGATGCCGTTGACAACGACTTCGTCGTCGTTGACGAGAGTGACGAAGTCACCGTCATTGAGTAATTTCGTTTTAATTATAAAATTGAATGACATTGTCGGATTTCGTGGAGTATATTCCAAAGACAAATTAGATAATGTACCAGCAGGTGGTTCGTGTATCACAAACATTCAAAACTTCGATGATGGATCCGGCACTCACTGGGTTGCTGTTTACGATAATAATTATTTTGATTCGTTCGGACTTATCAAAAAATATATTTTTAAAAAATGTAAAAAATAAATTACTCATCTAATCAACCACAACCGGTTGGAACATCAGCTTGTGGTTATTATTGTATTATATTTATCCGACAGATGTCCCAATCCCCTGATTTTTAAAAATTTATTTTGCAATTTGACAAGCAACCTTCTCACGTTAATGATGAGATTGCAATTAATTTTATCTAAACTAAGGAATATGTCAAGATTCAGTCTCAAATGTAAAACTAAAACAACAAATAAGGATGAGACAACGGAAAAAAACAAAAAATAATAGAACGATGTTAAAATGCATTTGGGCTGTTTGCGTTAAAACAAAGTATGTTTTTAAAGAAATTATCCGGAGCTGGAATGTGCCCTGAGAATGTCAGGGAGGTTATTTTAGTAGATGATTAATTAACTAAAACCTACACAAAAAAAGTATCAAACATTTTTTTGTCAAAATTTTAACTTTTCATGCGACAGAATAAAATAAAATGAAATGTAATTGTGATTGTGATAAAAATCTTTGTATCGAACAAGATAAAATTGTTACGTACTGTCAATCATGCAATCGCCGTGAGGTAATTGGCAGCGGTATTGACATTCACAAATTTATTGGAAAATTACCAAAACCAAAAACAGGTTGGACATTGCCTGGCCATAAATACACTGGGCCGTACAATCCATTAGACAAACAGTTAGATGAAAACGATAATCCGCTGCCCGGATAAGAGACTTATAATCAAGTTGATGCAATAGCGATGCGTCATTATATTGTTATCGTGATATAGAACATCCAGATAACGTTCGTGCAGAGAGCTCAAAATCAGACTGTGATAAAGTAATGCTAAATGAACTACGCGATATGGAGCCTACAAATATGCGAGAACGATTTGATAGAAGGTTAGTTCAAACAATGATAGGAACAAAATATAAGTTAGGTCTTGGAAAAGAATTATACGATGACCTTGCGTCTCTATTACATAAACCTAAAAAAAATATTCCGCGACGTAAAGTTGCCGTTGACGATATCTGGGCGATAGATTTAGTTGATGTGTCAAATCTTGCTCAATTTAACGTTGGCGCTGAAGGCGCTCCAAAGAAATATCTTTTTAACGTCATAGATGTTTTTAGCAAATACGTGTTTAGTGTACCTGTTTCGGATAAAACCGGAACATCAATAACTGATGCGTTAAAACAGGTCATCGTTAGTACGGAAAGAAAACCAAATAAAATCTGGACTGATCAAGGAGCGGAGTTTTTAAATAAAACATTTGAGCAGTTTCTGGAACAAAATAACATTAAAATGTATGCTCAGGAAACGAAGGAAAAAGTGTTGTCGTCGAGCGATTTAATCGCACAGTAAACGAGCTGATATATAAACATTTGACAGCTAAAAATTCAAATAAATGCATCGACGATCTACAGCAGATTGTTGATAATTATAATAACACGAAGCACAGATCAATAAAAATGTCACCAAATGATGCTATTAAAAATCTGATTCTTGCAAATGAAAACATGTATCGCAGACATAAATTTAACGTTGGTGATCGAATTAGAATTTCTCTGAAGAAAAAGCATTTGAGAAAGGATTTACTCGTAACTGGAGCGAAGAAGCATTTGTTGTTGATAAATTTTACTGACAATACCTGTAACATATGCGCTAAAGGATTTATTGTGTGAGCCAATAACCGGTAGTTTTTACGAGCAGGAACTACAAAAAATTGAACAAGATATATTTGTTATTGAAAAAGTTATTAGGAAAAAAAGTAATAAAAGCCTTGTCAAGTGGCGCGGGTACAACGATAAATTTAACATCTGGGTTCCGGCTAAATCTATATTGAAATAATATTGTTATAAATTTCCTCGTACTTTACGCTTGACAGATTTACATTTTACTGGTTTACATAACGATATTAGATATTGTCTGCGATCGTCAGAGATCATCGTTTGGTTAAAAATCTTGACAAATATAAAGTCGAATTTTATATTTTTCTGTCGGTCTGGAATTTTAATTTTTTAAAAGGGTTTTATCAGCCGCCAAAAAAACTGATTTTCATCTACTGAAAAATTAAATTTCGAGATTTTCTTTGTGATATGATATTTAACACCATATCGTCCAGTTGTCGGTCTGCTGTAATCTTTTTTATCAACTACACCTATGATCTCCTTTTGCTCGTCATCGTTGTTAAATAAAATGTCCTCCTCGGTGTAGCCAACAGACTCACATATTTTTATATCGCCAGAGACAGCATCGTCTGCTGTAAAATTATCGTCCGCGATTATATCAGCAAGTCGTTTCATCAAGTCCATTTTTTTTTATATTTTCATCTAATTTATTATTATGAATGACTAACGAGATAAAATATCATCAAAAAGTTGATATATTAAATTACAGAGAATTAGCAGAAGCAGTGCGAGAATGTTTGTCGGGAGATAGTTCTTATTCTGTCAACGTTATTGTGATGCAAGGTGATTCTAATAATATTCTGCTAAGAGTGGCAGAAAAAAATAAACTTAATGATAGCACAGTAATGACGCTAAAATTTAACAAAGATAATGTGTTAATGTTTGCTCATAATTGCTTAACTAAAAACGAGCTGGAAAATATAATTAATTGTCGTATTTGAAGATGATTCTGTCAAATGTTGATTGTGATGTTGTAGTATTTGTTATTCCATCGGCAACATATTTTACTGCTCTTGGATTAATTTTAAAATGTTTTGAAGCAGCTGTTATTGAAGGAAATCTTAGTTCCTCATCTATTTCAAGATTAAACGAAACAATAGGTTTAACTTTACTAAAATTATTATAATTACATGTGTTTCCGCGTCTGCTATTTTCTTGTTGAGTGACAAGGTCAGGTTTTTCTGGACGATTATCTGTTTCAACACCGTTGATATGATCTATCACTAAACCATCGGGTATAGGTCCGTTAAACGTTTCGTAAACAAATCTATGGCTATATTAACCAAACCTATCCGTTTTACTTCCACGAACAACTACAAGCAAGTATCCATTATTTTGTAAATTACCTAATACTTTTTTTGTTTGGATATTTCGAATAATTCCTTTGTCAGATGCCTTATAACGATCAAACACAGGATGAGGTTGAAATTCACTTTTCAAAGACAAGTTTTCAATATTATCATCGGTAACCGCGCCGTTGACATGATAAACTCATTGTCCTTCTGGAATTTCTTCACAAAATAACGTGTAAATAAAAATCTTTCCTAAACATTTCAACTCGCTCGGTATCTCCTTCCGATTTAACGCTGATCTCATAACCCGCTGGTATTAATTTACCAAACGGTTTTCCGTACTTGACGTAATCACTGAACCTAACATATTTCCTGCGTATAAGTTATACTTGGGATGGACATCATATTCTTCCTTTTCCTCTGCCGTCAGTCTTATGTAACTCAGATTTTGTGTCATTATAATATAAGCATTTTTACATCTCTAATTGATTTTTCAACTAGTGATATCAATTAAATATATAAAATGTTATATAACAATGCTGAAACTGCGATATATAGCCAGAAAGAGCCTTATAGGACAATGTACAAAAATAGCAAACGCTTTTGCAGGATTTGATAACAGTTATAAATTTGATGATCAAAATATTTTAGCAAATTTTAACTCTACAAATTTGTTTCATCTCTTGCATCCGACCGTAACGCGAGAACTTGCAGTACATAAAAGTATCAAACTAATAATACAGTATCATGTTATTTTATCAAAATTACATAATACAGATCTCAGCAACGAGATTGCCGAACCATATTTAACAGTAAATCACGAAAAATATTAGCTGGAACAAATATTTCCTCAGTCGTTGATGAAATACATCAGGAAATAAATAAAATATTGGAAGAATGTACTGTATTAGGATCAGCTTGGAAATTTGAAATGATAAAATAAGTTTTATTTCACACAGCAAGATATGATGTACTTCGCGGTAATTCTTACGTTGATCTACCTCAAAAAATTAAAAACAAAAAATGTTGCATAAACGTAAAGAACTCTGATAACAAATGTTTACAGTGAGCTATTCTTTCTGCGATGTTTTCAGCAGAAAAAAAAAAGCTGATCGCGTTGACAAGTATATTAGTCACTTATCAAAATTAAATTTTAATGGCATTGACTTTCCAATTGCAGAAAATCAAATACTAAAGTTTGAAAAGCAAAATAATATTTCAGTTAATGTGTTTGGTCTTGACGAGCGTGAAAATCTTTGTCCCAGATACATCTCAGAAAAAGCTACACAAAACACAATAAACTTGCTGTTTTATAAAGGATATTACGTTTGGATCAAAAACTTTAACGGCTTAGTTGGCAGACAATATAATAAAGATAAAAATAAGAAATATTTTTGTTATTGTTATTTACAAGGTTTTTCTAAAACAGATAAACTACAAGATCATCTCAAATACTGTGCTAATGTTCAAAACATAACAATGCCAGGAGAAAAAAAGTTTTAAAATTTAAAAGTTATAATCATAAATTAAGTATTCCGTTTGTTATTTATACTGACTTCGAGTGTCTACTTGTCTCTGTGGCAGGCGCAGAAAATGACCCAAATAAATCAAGCACCAGAAAAATACAACAACATGTTCCTGTGGAGCAGCTAATGAAATAGTTTGTTGCGCTAACGATAATTTTTCAAGTCCAATAAAATTAAAAATCCTGCCGTGTGGTTACTAAAACATTTAATGGACGATATCAATAAAAGTTTCAACAGATTATCTAAAACAGCTTTTATAAAAATAACATCCAAACAAGAACTTGATTTTGATGTGGCAGTTAATTGTCATATCTGTGAGAAACCTCTGCCTGGCGATAACATGCGCGATCATTGTCATCTAACTGGCCAATATCGGGGAGCAGCACATAATAATTGTAATTTGAAATTTCATGCGCCAGATTTTATTCCTGTCGTTTTACATAATTTTCGTGGTTATGATAGTCATATTATTGTCGAAGCATTTGGTGATGAGGAAATTAAATCTAAACTAAAATTAGATAATGTAATAAAGTGTATTCCAAGCAATGTTGAAAAATATATGTCAGTTACGCTCGGCAAATTACGTTTCATAGACAGTTTGCAATTTATGGCAGCACCATTGGATGAGCTTGTAAAAAGTTCTAGCAGTTTTGGTAATGTGAGAAGTTGCTTTGGTGAAGAATACATCGTTCAGACAAAAAAAGGTGTCTTTCCGTACGAGTACCTCGACGACTGGAGCAGATGTGATGAAACTTCTCTTCTTGACAAAGATACATTTTGCTCTCAGTTAAAAAATGAAAATATTACAGATGACGAGTACAAATACGCACAAGAAACTTAAATTAATAAGTTATTAATTTAAGAAGCTTGGTGATTATCGTGATTTATATTTAAAAACAGATGTGTTATTGTTAGCTGATGTTTTCGAGAGCTTTCGTAAAGTTCGTCATGAAAAGTATGGATTAAGCCCATGTTGGTATTATTCTGCGCCAGGATTGTCATGGGATGCTCTGCTAAAAACAAGCAGGATAGAATTGGATCTCTTAACTGATATTGATATGTTTAATTTTATTGAAAAAGGGATTCGCGGCGGAATTAGCGTTATAACCAAGAAATATGCGGTAGCTAACAATAAGTACTTAAAAAATTACGATACAAATTTACCGTCAAATTATATTATTTATCTGGACAATAATAATTTGTATGCTTATGCAATGTCAGAGCCAATGCCGTGCAGTGGATTTCATTGGGTAACTCCAGATCAATTTCTTAAAGAAACTGAGAAAAATCTCCCAGAAAATGTCAGATATTTTATTGAAGTTGATCTTGGCTGTCTTTGTTCGTTACATGACCTACATAACGACTATCCGTTTTGTGCAGAGTCAATGATGATCGATTATAGCTTATTATCGCCTGAACAACCGGCAATGACAACAGTAAAAACTTCGATCGTTAATAAGCGAGTTCTAAATTTGTTAAGTAAAACAAATTACGTGATACATTACAAAAATTTAAAACAAGCAGTAGATGCTGGACTAATTCTGAGAAAAGTTCATCGCGTGTTAAAATTTAATCAATCTCGTTGGATGGCAGATTATATTGATTTAAATACCAAGCGTCGTCCTATTGCTAAGACTGACATTGAGAAAAACTTTTTCAAGTTGATGAACAATTCCGTGTTTGGTAAGACTATGGAAAATATCAGAAAGGGAGTCAATATTCAAATTGTAAATGATGTAAATCGCAGCAATAAATGAGTCAACGATGACGGTTTTGTCAGTATGAAAATATTTAATAAAAATCTTGTTGCAATACAGCGACGAAAGACAAATTTAAAGTTAAATAAACCGATTTATGTTGGTGCATCTGTACTTGACACATCAAAATGGCTAATGTATGACTTTCACTATAATTTTACCAAAAAGCAGTGGCCAGATTCGGAGTTGCCATTTACTGATACGGATTCACTTGTTTATGACATAAAATGTGAGGATTTTTATCAAGATATTTATAAATACCGTGGCCTATTTGATTTATCAGATTATCCAGTAAGTAGTGGATTTCACGATGATGCAAATAAAAAAGTCATCGGGAAGATGATAGATGAATTTTTGTTTATGTCAGTTAGGGAATTTGTTGGACTAAGAAGTAAAATGTACGCCGTAATTTTAGATGACAATAAACTGACAAAAAAAGCAAAAGGTATTCCTCGCAGATATGTAAAAAAGTATATGAAATTTGATGATTTTAAAGCAGCACTAAACACCTGCGCTAATTTTATTAAAACAAATGTTATCAGAACAAATCATCACAAACTTGAAACAGATACAATTATATAACGTGGAGTATGTAATTTTGACGACAAACGCTATTGCGAGAACGGAATTAATACGTTTGCGTTTGGACACTATGCCAGTATCAGAGGTGATATATTTAATATGATCTTGAATTAATTTTGTCTAAACTTTAGAAATAATGTTCGAAAATTTAACGTTAGCCGATGGAGTTAGTAGCAAAATTTAAAAAAAATAATAGTTCATGGCCAGCAATTATCATTTGAATTTAATGATGAAATTTCAGATATTGTTTTAGTAAATTTGATAGAATGAAACTCTCGCTTATTAAATCAGATAACAGCAAATATTTTGATTATCTTGAAAAGTTGAGAGATGAGCTTATGCTGAAATAGGATAATCTTCATGATCCGATCAGTCAAGAAAAATACACGAAAATTAATATTGACCTAACCGGTCAAAGGTTTTTGCAAAAGGTTGTAAGTATTTTATCAACAAGGTAGCAATGAGAGAGTTATTTGAATGTCATCGAACAATAAGCGGAATAAATAAATTTTATTTGTATAAACACGATAATGAATTATTTCTGATAGCTACCGTCGATATTTTAATAATCGGTGATGAAATTCTTTTAAAAATAAGAAAGCACTTACCTGCTCACGTACAGATCCACTTGCAGAATGAACACGGAGAAAAATTCTGGCCGCCTTTTATAGCGTTATAACGCCTACGCGGAATTTCCATTACGTAATTTCTAGATTGGTCTTAGGAATTTCCATTACATAATTTCTAGAATGTTCTTTGAAATTTCCATTACGTAATTTTTAGAATGTTCTTTGGAATTTCCGCGTAGGTGTTATAATTTTATCTTTTACCTGATAGAGTTCCATGTGTTATAGTAGTAATAGAAAACAAGTGTTTCTAGCTCAGAGACACCCTTACCCCGACAAAGCATATCTTGTCATAAATATGCTAGAAAAAACCTTATCATGTAAAAGTCATGATCGGAGCTATAAAAGGCTACTGACAAAAATGTCAACATAGAAGGGTTTTGGAGGGGGAAAGGAGGGTTTCTGAGCTAGAAACCTTGTTTTCTATTACTACTCGCACAGCTCGGAGTACAGTCTAATGCCTCTCAACTTCTCTGCGATCCACGCCTGGCGAGGTTCACACATGTACTGATTGAAAAAGGATTTAGACCGAGCATCAGCGGTTGCTTATTGAGACTCCACCCTAGATTTGAATTTCTCAGTTTGGACACGGTTTGGTCTCTTTGAAAACTGCCCCGGAGAAATTTAACACTTACTTGTTACCCTCGGGTTTCCGGTCTCCAAACGCCCGAAATTGCTTCCAAGTCGGTCGTGACATAACTGTCTGATTGCAAAAACAAACATCGAAATCTCTACCTGGTCGGCCTGTTGGTAGAATTCCCTTTGAATTTACCGTGCACTGGTCGTTGCGTAATGGTTATGTGTGTGTGTGTGTGTGTGTGTGTGTGTGTGTGTGTGTGTGTGTGTGTGTGTGTGTGTGTGTGTGTGTGTGTGTGTGATTTAGATTTTTTAACGTAGCTTTAACAATTTTTCAGTCATATCGCTATGATGTCTGCAGTGTGACAGTTTATAGTGATGTCTGGCACTGGGGAATTCATGCCGCAGACATGTGGCATGATGTCCCACCCAGTCTTTATCCTGACACTAGGCAGACCAGTCCTAACACTAACCTCTTAATGCTGATCGCCTAGCGAGGCAGCTGTTAGTACCATATTTTTAAAGTCTTTGGTATGACTCAGCCGGGGTTCGAACCCGCGACCTCCTGGTTAAACAACATACAGACCCTTTCTTTGTGTCTAGAATCGAGTATTTGTCGTAATCTTACATAATATGTATTAGCATTATCTCAGGTGCTCTTAACTACGAATTAACTATTAGCAAATTTTTCCACAACTTGATATACTGATATCGTCTACGTTGTATGAACATGTTAAGTAAAACGTACAAGCAGCATCTGAAAATACCGATATATTTATTAACCCAATTGTGATAACGAACAGAAAACATCAAGTTTAGCATTATTAAGATGTGTTACGTCTATTAGCCATGCAACCCCGTGCTGACACAATGAACATGTAAATAGTGAAGGCATTCTGTGCTAGGAGTACATGCTCGTGACATTATCGGGAGAAAAAAAATCACAATTTGTAGACCCTACTTTCTTTACTACAAAAAGTTGTCGGTTGCAGGACCGGAGACTTTGTCAGTATTTTAGTCATTGTTTTGTTAGATCTTAAGCAAACCTGACCAAATTTCACACCAACAGACGGATCTTTGTAAAATTTGGGATGCGTTTTGTATTTGGGCTAAATGGGGTCAAGAAAGTAAAAATCATGATTCCGGTGTGCAGAAAATAAAAGGCCAATTTTCACTCATCTGCTCATCTGGGGCCTTGATAACCAGTCGCAAACAAGGTTTGTTACATATCTAAGGAAATATGGATAAAATAATTTAGTAGGATTAAACATAATACGTTTAACGCTGATGGAAAAATTACTAAGAATCAAACGTGCATGGATTAAGATGGATATAAACACAAAACTGTCTGTTTTGCCCACAATATGCCATCCCCTTGTTGAGGATACAAATGGAAAAAAAAAAATAAAAATCATCATTGCTAATTAAATCAAGGGCAAAGTATCTAAGTAATATCAATTTTCATCTTAAGCAATATTTATTGTCACAAAGTTTAATTACTCAAATGAATGTACATTATAATTATAACTCATGTCATCATCTAAGATATTATTACATGTGATGTAAACCTTATACTTATTTATGAACTCACCTGTACGAAGCCATGTTTAAATTGCCCACAGACACCCCCCACCCAGAGAAGAATTGTTCTCCTATGCTGTGGCAAAGACTTGCTAGCTAATAGTCATTGATCCAATTTGCTGCTCAAGAACCCTTGACATGTGCAACAAAGAAAAACAGCATGTACCGTTCTGCTATCAGATTTAATGCAATAGAACGGAACTGATGCAGTAAAATTGATTATTCTAGTCACATATAGAGATATGGTTAGAAATAGTAATCACTGCCTCGGCAGGAATTAAACATTCTAGCTGTTTCCACTATTTTATTTTACAAGTGAAGGCATGTTTACATCGTGAAATACCTAAAACGTATATAAAGAAAACCCTCTACTTGATATTCAGTGATTCAGCTTGCCACGAGTAACGACCGTTCCTAGCGAACAAGCAAGTACTTGTGATCTCCATGTTACGCACATAATTTGTATAAGTAACTTTGCGAAAAGATATGGCATTTTCTTATGGAAAATATAAACTCCGATAAATCTTTATCCTCATGTCAAACGTATATCCACTAAGTATCGTTTAGGAATTTCTAACATAATTCATCCAAACAGCAAGAACACCATTTACAACAGGTTCTAAGGAGCAAAGACGGTCTTTATGATTGCAACTTTACATGTTTTCCTCATATTTTTGCAATTGTAGGGCCTCCATAATTAATCATGACCATATTCGCTTTGAACATCTGCAATCCCATGTTGAATCCTTAGTTAAGGCAAGCTCAGTGATGAGTGTTTATTTATCCATCTCTTGTTTCTTGTGGATTGCCTACATTTTATACTCATCTTGAGCCAACCACAATAAAGTATTAGGGCAGTCAGTGTCATACAAATCTGTTGAATTATATAAAAGTTAAACCTTGCTCTACAGTTGATGTAAATAAATTTCAAAGCTCTCATTATGCCATGCTTTAAACTTTCTATGGGAAATTTTAGATAATCTAAGTCCCTTTATCCCCTGATCCAAGATTAAATAGCATTCCAGAGGCAATTACATGGAAGACAACATAATATGAAGAAGCTTTTCGTCACATTTACCCTCCAAGAAACAAAGATGTTAAGGCTCAACTTGTAGAGTTACCTCCGTTGCTAGTGCAAGCCCAAGGTGAACTAAGATCAGCTGCTTCCTGATTTCTTGATTTTGATATTCAGTATTTTACCAGCTGAGGCTTTGCAGTACTGGTTATTGACTACATAGGCAGTACTGGCTATTGACTACATAGGCAGCACAGATTACAGGAAGCAATACAGATGGAGATTGTGATATAAGTATGCACGCGTCCTGTATGCAACAATAAACACTGAAGCTGCTTTGATATGCAGATATTTCGATATTCATACGTTCAGATTATATATATTGCCCTAAATCTGTCTCTATGTCTGCATGTGATAGGATATAAGTACAAAAGTAGGCCACATTTAATTTTTCTAATTATTAGTCCTTTCCCAACGTCGGTTCAAACTTGGAGTGGGGCAATTCCATAAAAATTTAAGCATCCTTAAACGGGTGCAGCTGAGTTATTCTTTTTTGTTGATTTCATTAGACTGATTATTTTAACATTTCCTTTTCGTTAATATCTCTGTCAAAGTTACCACACACACACACACACACACACACACCTAACTTCCTGAAATAGCCCTTACCTTGTTCACAAGGCTTAAATAAAATAGTAGCAGTTCCTTATAGACATGCAATGTATGTGCTGCATGATATTTTGGGACAAGTAATTAAATGAACATCAAAAGATCTTTATTATTCAGTAAATTGATTACCAATGAACTATTTATCCAAAGACAATCAATTTTACACAGTTTTGCCCATAGCATTTTCATGGTTATTCAAAAATTGTTTTCTCCTGTGACTGTCATGTGAGCTAATGTTACATGTCTCTTTACGTATTTTGATTCTTTGAGTCTTGTTCTGCATACGGAAGGGACAACACTAAACGGTTTTTTTTTTTCTCGGAGGGGGGTTGATCAAATATGTTAGAAGAGATTATGAAATAGGCTTATTTATTAGGCAAACGATTAAGGTATGTAAGAGAGAGAGAGAGAGAGAGAGAGAGAGAGAGAGAGAGAGAGAGAGAGAGATTTGGGTTTTAAGGTAACCTTAACAAAATTTCAGTCATATGGCTACCACGTCTGCAGTGTGGCAGTTTATAGTGATGTCTTGCACTGGGGCATCATATCACACACACGTAGCATCATATCCCACCCAGTCACATTATCCTGACATCGGGCCGACCAGTCCTAGCACTAACCTCCTAATGTTGAGCGCCAAGCGAAGCAGCTGCTAGGACTATTTTTATTAGTTTTTAGGATGACTCGGCCGGGGTTCGAACCAGCGACTACCCGCAGCCGAGGCGGACGCTCTAACCACTTAGGCCACTGGAGCAGTCTAAAAGATGCATGGCATAAAGTGTTCGAAGCATTTTATATGGAACTGCCATTAATGGTAATTTCATGTCAGAATGTTTTAGTAACCTTTAATTAGATCAGTAGCAATAGACCTAATTAATAAATAGCTGTAACTTAGTAAATGTATGACATGTTTACAATGAAATGTACAATACGAGTTTAATGTATCACAAAATATTATTATCCAATAAAAGACATTGCATCACATTCTTAATACGTCCTATCATATAAAACACGTTTACACTTACCAAAACACGTAACTGGATCTTATACGGAAATTCCTCTCAAACTGCATCTAAAACAAAAGTTATGGATGTGCACGCTCACCGGATATTTTTTTCTCTTGGGCAAAATAACATTCTGATTTCAAATAACTTTTAAGATAATTGGCAATCTTTAAATACGTAAATATTAATTAATATTTTATTCTAAATTCCATCAAGAAGAATACTTCATAACTGTCGCTGACGGCATAACCTATTAGTAAACCAGGAATGGGGGCTTATGGTTACGGCCAGTTTTGAACATTCACCAGGAAAATGAAACTCACAAAGCAATCCTAACATATTTTATTATAAAATAATTATTTTGCGCCGGACTATAGATATTACCTTTAAAAAAGTGAAAATAGTAACCAAATTGCATTGAATGAGTCACGGCCATAACCAAACCTACAAAGAAATGTTATGCTTGTTATTGAATAGTTTACACCATGTTTATTGAGACACTTTTAATATATATATATATAACCACTAAATCTGACAAATTGAAATAAAACTCCGCCCATCACAATTAAGAAAAATGTGCCAGTATGAGATACATAATGTTTCCTGAAATAATGGTTACACTGTTAAATGAGAAAACTCACAGGAATCCTGATAACGCATATTCTCTCCACTGTACACTTTATTTAATAGCATGCCTCTTATATTATCACTAATCCCCGAAAAGTGAAACCTGTCAAATGTTAAATTTATCTCATGACATGCCTATTACATGATCAGGAATCCTGAAAAGTATATCCTGTCTAGTGCATAATTTATCTCATGACATGCCTATTACATGATCAGGAATCCTGAAAAGTATATCCTGTCTAGTGCATAATTTATCTCATGACATGCCATAGCATAATAAATGTCATATATAGTTCTTTGCTCCATGATGGTTATAAAAGTCATGAGTGAACATTCTTTAGAAATACAAAGACTTTAAATTTATGTGAGAAATATTAAGGCATGCTTTGAGGTGGATGAACTCTAGAAACAAAAAGATATCAACTTTCATAGGTATGTTTTGAAATTTTCAAATGGTAGTGACATGTTGGTCAGCCTTAAAAGTGTTTGTCTAACTGTGCGCCAATATATCGCACACTCGGGGGTTGGGAGCTGGGGGGGGGGGCGTACTTCCTAGCATGATGCACGAGTAAGACTGCATTCTGCAGAATCCAGTTACTGTTCGGAATGTCTCTTGTTGTTGTACAAGGATACATGATATAATGTGTTTGCTGAGCGCAGTCAAGGTTGCAGACAGTGTTGCGTTGCACTTGAAACTCAACCGTCCCTCCCATGTTTATGTTCCGTAAGAATAGTACTCATTAAGCTAGATATCACAGGCACCATAGCATACAAAATTATCCTTAACTAAATTGTAATAACATATCAAATTACCCCAAATTAAATAATAATATACCATATGACCCCTTTGTAAAATCAAACGCTGATGAATAATTATGAATGAATCACTAGAAGTATGTATGAGTTCTTATATTGTCCTTGTAGCTGAGGAAATATTTGATGTAGACGATGCATGTAGCGGACCAAATCACCTAGTTCAAATAAAAACTGTGAACAGCAATTGTCTGTGTATAGATATATCTATATGTGCAACAATACTTCCCGCGTAAGTATCACACAATGTATGGAATTTGAAATGGAAATGATAAGCATCGCAGATGTAAGGATTAGAGAGCGTTTCTTGGAATATATCAGTCAAGTTCATATTCATGAATTTGTATGCCAAGCACTATCCAATTGCTCCAGCTTTGTTGAATCCCTGAATTGGGTGTAATGCAGACTATGCACGCTGAATCCCTGAAATGGATTTTATGCAGACTATGCACATTGAATCCCTAAAATTGGGTGCTATGCCAACTATGCATGTTGGATCACAAAAATGGGTATTCTATAGACTATGCACGTTGAATCCCAGAAATGGGTGTTATGCAGACTGCATGCTGAATCCATGAACTGGGTGTTATGTAGACTCTGCATGTTGTAGAGCAGGACAACTCGTTCAAACCAGGACGGTAAACAATAACTGCCTACGGATAGACGCGGCATTTGCAGGTTGAAACAACACATTGGCCGACTTTGGAAGTTATTTCTGAATATAGTGATAGTTCAAACTTTTTAGTATCCCAATCCATCGATTCCTCCCACTGCCCTTCAGCATTTCTGTCTGTTGACAGAGTGGTTTCTTTAGCATGACTTTTATTATGATGTGGTCATATTTTTCTAAATCATAGATGCTGATGATCAATGAGCGGTAGCAGACATCTATCTGTTCAATTGCATTGTTGTTAGTTCCGAAATGAATGCCATTGGAGCTGCAAATATAACTTTATTTTCTTATAATGAGTAAAGCCTTTATGGCCTAACTTTCAACATGCCTATTAGGTGGACACCGACAGCTCTCTATTTTATTCTGAAACAGATAGATTTAACGCCAAGGTCCTGGGAGCCGACATTGTAAATATTTTGCTTTATTCACAATTAGTCAAATCTTTTGTATTAATTTTGATCTAATTTCTTTGGTAGTATGTACATGGAAAAAGGTTTCTACCTAAGGATTTTCATGAGCAAATGTCAATGGGCAAGGTCAATATATATATATATATATATATATATATATATATATATATATATATATATATATATATATATATATATATGTTAACTAAATATGTTAAATTGGGTTTTGCACTGCTATTCTCAACAATTTCGTATAAACCTCATAGTTGCATTACATGTAAGGAACGACAGCCCTCTATTTAGTCTGCGATTTGGATATCAAAGGTCAAGGTCACTGGATGTGGAATTGCACAGTTATGTTAATTTTGTATTTGTACTAAATACGGGCAGTCGTGCAGATCAAACATTCTTCTTATACAATCTTCTTTTCTATACCGTGTGTGGGACAATAATGAATGTGATAAAGATTTTTTCTAGCCCAACAAGCTCCGGGTATGGCGCGTTCAAGTCTGCTCGTTCGTTTGTACATCTGCCTTTATGACTGTCAGCACCCTAGATTCTTGTTAATATTCAAGCTTTTTATTTTAATCTTTCTAAAGTTCTAGCTAAGTAAAATGCAAGATGAAGAAAAGGTGAAGATTTCTGAAGATTTAATTGTCATCGTTTTATGATCTTCAAATGCTCTAAATGAAATGTAAAATGTAATTTACGAAAGCAATCACCACACCCTTGCATTATTATTGATAATGCTATAGTAAAGCGCAATAGTGTAAGGGATCATAGTATTCTTCTAAATTCTTAAGCAGTGTCATAGTAAATGTCATTCGTGTGAGGAACAATTGTATTCTTCTCATTCGTGTGAGGGACAATTGTATTCTTCTCATTCGTGTGAGGAACAATTGTATTCTTCTCATTCGTGTGATGGACAATTGTATTCTTCTCATTCGTGTGAGGAACAATTTTATTCTTCTCATTCGTGTGAGGGATAATTGTATTCTTCTCATTCGTGTAAGGAACAATTGTACTCTTTTCATTCGTGTGAGGAACAATTGCATTCTTCTCATTCGTGTGAGGTACAATTGTATTTTTCTCATTCGTGTGAGGGACAATTGTATTGTTCTATCTCCCAATACTTTCAGATCAATTATGGGAACATTGATATGGCACGTCTGACTGCCAAAAGTGTGTGTGATTAAATAGCTGGACTTAAAAGATGTGATACATTACAGGCGTTAGTTATGTCAAAGGCAAGAGACAAGTCCAAATTGATTTATTATCTTGCTAAACTGCTTCAAATCTGGAATTTTGGGAATATCTGTTGAGATGAAATTCAAATAAGGAAAGAAGGAAAACACGTAGTCTGTTGTGGCCCCGCTTGTTCTGTAATGAAGAACGTTACTTAACTCGTTCCTAAAAATAGGACTGTACACAGATTTTGATTCTACGATATTATTAGTAGTCCTGTGTTTTCGGAAATTTTTCCAGGGGCAAAGGAAAGAAAAACTGGAAGAAATAAAGAAATTATGTCACAAACGTTAATGGACACGTTTTATAAATATGTATGTCTTTGGACGTTCTGCAGACGGAAATAAATCAACAGATTTCTCGTTTACTGGCCATTGTTGTTATTCTAAATTAAGGAAATAATAATAATAATAATAATAATAATAATAATAATAACCTTCTAAAAGAGAAAGACAGAATTAGATCTGATCATGAAGAATTATTTAATCTTGTTAATGATTTTCCGGTTAATCTTCTTGCGGGTATTGGAAACGATACTACTGGCCCTCTTCTAAAATGAAGTCATGTACACAATCAAGAAAGAGAGCTTTGCTATCCTAGAAAAAAATATTAGTTCTAAAAACATATCCAACGAAATGCTCGCATCATATCAAGATTACATTAGTGTGATGAAGACAATTTGTATTGAAAATATATCACCTAAAACTCTTTATTTGTGTAAATCAGTGTTGATACGGCTCGTTAGCAATCTTGTTAATAAAAAGTACTGACCAGATCTCGCTCTAAGTAAAATTGAAACTAGTAAGATTATTCACGGAATACTTCATCAACATGTTTCTCCCATGTATGTAGGCAGTTATAACTGCAAATCTCTATTGATTGAGTTCACTAAGGCATGGTGGTTGGCATTGGGCAAGGGCCTTATGTAGATGAAAATTTGATTGATCTGTGCAAAGCTTTTACCTGACTCATTCATCAGCTTATTAAAACGAAACAGATAGCCTATGACAAGATAACAAGATAACGGAGATGTGTAAAAGACAAGAATGTATCCGATTAGGTAGTTATTTCCTACTTAAATATTACTAAGGGTATATCACAGGGTTGATAATACTCTGGCTTGCATGATAAGCTTGAAAATCTTGGCTCAAGCCGTGGACGTGAGACTAAATACGGATAATTCCATGGCTTAGCAATAAGACAGAAAAAATGTAATCAAAAACCGACTTCCACTTTTGCTATTGGAGGTACAATAATTGCATGTGAAAAAACTGCAAAAGTGACAGGGTTCTTTATTAAATACGTGCCACATTGTGACAGACATTTTTAAAAATTTTGCAAGAAAGCTTAAAAAATTAAATATGCTGTAACGTGTAACATGATTGTAAATTTGATAAACCAAGACTACTTACATGACCTTATAAAAATGAAAGACTTTACATCTTTATCAGGTAGGTAAATATGGTAGAGATACTAAGACTGGAAATAATCATTTCAGCAGCAGCATTTGTATGAGATTCGCCTCCAAATAATACAAAAATTGATAAAGGAAAGTTAAGAAACGTTTGAATCACATTAAATGCTAATGCACAATGTGCAAATATTTATTCTCATATTTATGCATGACAAGATTTCATATATGTTGTTACTTATCAATGCTGCAAATGCTCTTCTAGTGAGTCAGTTGTTTGTTTGTCGTAATTATGGTTCGTTCCATTGCGCTATTCAGGGTGTCCATTTCCTTACACTTACACGTTATGCTTTGTCTGCGATATAAAAGTCTGAAATACATGTGGATAAATGCGGATATATATATATATATATATATATATATATATATATATATATATATATATATTGTGCTGTTCAATGGTGCATATCAAATTTGCATGTCTCTCACAATATATAAAGGAGGCAAATGGTGCTATCCATGTTAATCTATAACACCTGATGATGTTCTATCGCTCTGACAAATCTAATTTCTGCTCGGTAATCCTTGTATATTGAAACTGACGCGACCTTGTGGTCTTAACTAAGTAACAGAGAAAGCAACCACCAACAAATTTTGGAAAATTCAACAAATAATTTATTTTTCCCTGTAAGAAAAAGTGAATTTTTACAACGAACTGACAGTAGAGTGAATTAAGTCCAAAAATACCAAAAGTATAGAGTATTCCAAATGAGTCCAAATGGTTTCCGAATGAAGTCCAATCTTGGATGTACTGATGTGACAGTAGCCTCGAATGTGATAATGTGTCAATAGCCCTGATTTATCATAACAATGTAAGCCGCAATGTCTTTAAATGAACTCACAGTAATCCCCAAATAGTGATTTCCTAAAGTCAAGAAGCACTTTGTAATTCCAATGAATCATTGAAATAAATAAATCTTCTAAAACAATAAATTGAACATAACTAAAAGATTGATTCCGCTTCAGATGTTACAAATAGGAATAATTAATTATGCTTATCACTATCTTTATATATATATATATATATATATATATATATATATATATATATATATATATATATATATACAAAATACTAACAGAACGAGGATAAGGGTCAAAAGTTCATTTCCAGAACATTCTAAGTTGTAAACAAGGTCAAAAGGTCACGTAAACATGTTTTCCCAAATTGTAGTGCAATTAATGATCATGTAGCTATGTAGTACTGTTTACAAAATGACCCGTACAATCTTCAACCATGAATAAAAATCAAGCACAGAACATAAATATACATCATAAAACATTCTTTTAAATTAGGAAGACTTCGATTAATTATATTTTAAAATTTTCTGACATAATTGAGAGATAGTTTTGACTCTTGATTAGGATCTTTCCAATTTACCCGTGCTGCCTGTGTATAATTCTAGTTGACTTTATTAGTTTCCCATAACTTAAAGTAAATTAGTCCGAAAAGAAATCGTATAGTATCATATATTTAAATAACTATTAGTAAATCTGTATATACATTCTTTTTGATCAAAATAGTTTCATGTCACATTGCCGATATGTCTCTAAGAAAACCATATATGTTCATTATTCAATGAATTGAATAGGGACAAATTATACAATTGTGACTCAGTCGAATCAATAGAATTCAAACCTATCTTTATTTTTCTCAAGCTTACATAATGAGGCTACGACCAACTTTATATTTACAATACTGTTTATGAAATGTAGATACAAACTGCAGAACCAATTAGTCACAAACATAGCATCAAGATGGACTTGACATTAAAGACCTTATCTTGATAGTCTATACAACCTTCCAAACGAATTGCACTTAGAAATTTAGTTCCTACTTAAATTTTCAAACTATCAACATTTTATATTATCTTCAAGTTTTATTGGAAAGCTAAAAAAAAACCGATGAAAGCGAGACTTATTGAAGCCAATATACTATGTATTGCATGTGATTATTTAAAGCGTGACTCATTACAGCCAATATACTAGGTATTGCATACGATCATTTAAAGCCTGACGCATTACAACCAATATACTAGGTATTGCATACGATCATTTAAAGCGTGGCGCATTACAGCCAATATACTAGGTATTGCATACAATCATTTAAAGCGTGACGCATTAAAGCCAATATGCTAGGCATTACATACGATCATTTAAAGCAGTTTTCGTAAGGTTTTATTTCTAACTTAAATGTCAAGGTTCATTACGATAGAAATATCTGAAATAAGGCAAGTTAAAATGTATGCAACATAATGTTTGGTATTAACATGTTTGTAATATTTATGTTCATCCATCTACTGCTACTGTTATAAACATTCATTGATGCTAGCCAGATTTCCTTTTTTTAAAATGACAACATCATCATGCAGTAAATCTATTCTTTCATATATTATCAACAGTATTATTTGTTTTGTTCATACTCTTAGTAATTAATATTTGGATTAATCTTTATAGATTGTTTCACTCAATCGTACTGAAATGATGTACACTGCAGTAAAGGCCAAGGGTCTTCAAACTATGTATATCCTACTTCTTGTTACGTGGTATGGTGCTCATCAAAAGGTATTCATAAAAGTAGATACAGAATAGATCTGTAGTTCTATTAATAATTTCAAATTAATTGTGACATCCCCGATATACAAAATGTTCTCGTCTGTTATGGACCCGAATCTAAGTTTTTTCACTTGGGCGCAAGGTATATGCTATATCCGATAATAAGCCCATGCTTGATGATAAGCCCATGCTTAATGATAAACCCATGAGTGATGATAACCCCATGATTGATGATAAACCTATTATTGATGATTAGCCCATGAGTGATGAAAATCCCATGCTCTATAATAAGGCTGCTGATAAGACTATACTTGATGATAAGCCCATACTTGATAATAAACCTGATGATAAGACTATACGTGATGATAAGCCCATGCTTTATAACTTGTGCATGATTAACGAAAAGGCAATATTTGATGATACGTACATGCTTAATGCTAAGTCTCCTTGTTTGATGATAAGCCCATGATTAAAGATAAATCCATAACTGATGATAAGCCCATGTTTGGTGATTAGCCCATGAGTGATGATAATCCTATGCTTTATAATAAACCTGATATTAAGCGTATACTTGATGTTAAGACCATGATTTATAATGGATCTGATGATTAGACTATACTTGGTGATAAGCCCATGCTTTATAATTTGTGCATGATTGACGATAAGGCAATATTTGATGATATGTACATGCTTGATGCTAAGTCCATACTTGATGGTAATCCCTTGTTTAATGATAAGCCCATGATTGAAGATAAGTCCATAACTGATGATAAGCCAATGCTTGATGATAGCCCATGAGTGATGACAAGTGCCTGTCTGTTTATATGCCTATACTTTATAATAAATCTATGCCTTATGATAACCACATAAGGCGTCACTTTTGTAAACTAATAGCAACATTTCACGCGAGAAAGCTTGGTCCAGTTTTGAGACGAATCCACCTTTGTACAACAATCTTACATGTCCTTGTGGTCATCCAAAGGGAAAATGCTGTTGCTCATTTCACACAATGTTATCAATGTGGTGTATTATGTGTTGTGTATATTTAATTTGTATTGTTTGTTGTTTCTTTAATGATTATATCTTACGCACATCTGTACGTTGTACTTGCCCTTGTCCAAGATCAAGTTAATGGTGTTCCTAACCAGTGACGTTTATTTTGTAAACAACACAGTACATATTTATATGTCATTACAGATTAGATATTCAGATGATTATAAATGGATGTAAACATTTCTTTTTAAAAATCTGAGCTTAGGACATCAGTTTGCCACTTGGAAATTCCTAAACTTGTTCACAACTTCTAATGTTTAATAAAGTATACTGACCTACATCCAGACTCTAATGTTGTGTCTTAGCATTATATATAATGTTGTTTACTTAGTAATTACTTACTCTTGCCCTAACATATTAAGCAGAATCAATCTTATTGATGTGTTCAGTTTCAATATGGGTGGATTGATTTATTCAAATCATTATTTACTGGATATACAAAGTGCTCAATAATATTCCTGGACTAAAACTTTAATTTGGAATTATAGTGAATTCGGGCAGGAATATTGTGGGTTATATAAATGAGATACATCAAGATACTGTTAGCACATCACCACACTCCTGGACATTGGCACATTACCACGTTCGAGACTACAGGCGCATCAACACATTCAATATTGGAATTTATTTGGAATACCACAAGAATTCAATTCAACTACATACATACATACATACATACATACATACGTACATACATGTACTGAAACGAGGTATGTATCATCTACACAGCTAAACAGAACGTCTTGATTTTCTTGCCTCATGTCAATGTATTGTCACATTTATAAAGAGATAAACTATTGCGATATGTTTCCTTCTAAATAATAAATGAATATGAGTGTGCGTGTTCACCTCTCTCTCTCACTGTTCGGTGTGCGTATGCAATTCCAGCGTTGAATGAAATGTTATATCAGATGCTTGATAACAAATCTAACTATCTAGTGTATATTTGGGAGAGGGATACATTAAAGTGTCACCCATTTAGTATCTCCGAGAGAGACAGAGACAGACAGACAAACAGAGACATACAGAAAGGCGGGCGGATGGAACGATGGGACGCAGACAAGTTTAATATGACTTATCAAGGTATCAATTAATCTAAATGCTAACATTTTGGTGAAATACATATACTTTATATCATACTTTAATACGCCTGTCAGACTTTGTCATAAAAGCAATGTTAGATTGTCAATTTTGCAAGGGCAGAACCAAGAATTCAAGTGCATTTAAGTGAGACAACTCTGCTGGAACTGGACATGGGTAAGAGATTAAACCCAGTCACAACTTTCTGTCATATGTATCAAAGGGTTTTAGAAAAAAAAAAAAAAAAAGAAACTGTTTTCTAGATTTATATGAACATAATCTCACATATTTCCAAGAGACACAACTTTATTAAAACGTGGCATGAACTATAACAATGAACCTTACCACAGCCAGTTTTTTTTTTCTTCTGAATACAATGGTTGCACACATCTCCGCCCCGTGATCTTGAGCAATTTGTAACATTATTATACCTTGAAGTTATTGCCACCTTTGTAACGGCCTTGACCCCGAGAGCATCAATATAAACACCGAACGGAAGTTGTCGAGCGAAATTTGCGTTTCCGTCCTCTCAAAATGTGTGACATAAAAGAAGGTTTATCCTCCTCTGCTGGAATTCCAGGTAAGTGAGGCTTTGGGCAAATATTCCATAGATATGAGCCTTGGTCTGTTAGTCTATAATTAATACACGGTATAGATAAGAACAGAACCGAATATATTATTTTATTTGACGTATGCAAAAATGAACATATTCAGTATAATGATTCATATCCAATACACTGTTGCCTAAATGAATGAATATATTAATAAATAGTTCTGAGAGAGAGAGAGAGAGAGAGAGAGAGAGAGAGAGAGAGAGAGAGAGAGAGAGAAGATACTCTAAGTTGGAATGAATTATACATATATTTAGTTCTGCATTTTACCGTCTTCATTTTGAGCAATTTATGCATGCTTTCTACTAATAATAGAGACCAATGTCTCATTTTATAAATGAGAGGTACAAAGGACAGATTCAGATAAAATGATAGTATCTCGTTATTTACACAAATTTCGTTTCATCCCGTTCATTTCCTACATTTCTACCAGTCTCAATATTTAATGGATGTGATAAAACCCTTAATTTACTTAAAGCATTTTGCATTAGTACATTTTTTTCTAAGATAAGAAGAGGTTTTGACATAGCTTTGATATTGTTGTTTTGGGTTTAGCGCCATTTTTCAGCGCATGATAGGCTATACATGGCGGCCAGTACGACTGGTGGTGGAGGAATCCAGGAAATCCCCTGCAAGAACCACCGACGCACGGGAAGATACTGGCAAGGTTTCTCACATACACACACTGGCCAAGCCCGAGACTCAAACACATTCGGACAGAGGTGTCGTGCCGTTTATCGGTAATGGCGAGTGCTTTAAGTTTAAACCACTCGGCCACCTGGGGCCCCAACACGGGTGTCTAGTGTAAAGATATACATTATAATTGTGTCCTGAAGTTACATGAAGTTAATGTCTTTGTATGTACAAGTATCCAATATTTATGAAAGATACTGATATTAAGTAGAGGCATTAGCAAGGGGTGAGGAGCCGAGTAGGTGCCCCCTCCCATTATGAGGTCGAAACAATGAGGTTCCTTTGAGCCCTAACATGAACTTCCGTCACATATTTACATCTCCTACTTCTTTACGTCCTGCTAACAACCGATACTCAAAACGATATTTCTGGATCAGTCCCTGTAACCAGAGACAGTTATCCCGAGAGCCTTGTGGTATGACCATCCTTTACAAAGCAAAATCGACAACAAGAAAACATGAATAGGGCATACCGGCTGGAACAGACTTATAAATTAGTTATTAAATATGTCACACACTATTTCAAACGCAAATTGCCATGCGCTTGCCATACTTATGTATTTTTGTACTTCTATTTGGTTTTTAGATATTCCAAACTGTGAGAGTTATTAACGGTGTAATAGAAAGGTGGTTATTACATTTGTGTAGAACGCTCTTTATTACAGGCGTCGCGGAATTGTGTATGCCTAACATTTATGTATTATGTCTGATTTAATATGTGCTCGGATTTTGTTTTCGCGTAGAGCGTTACCTTAGAGTGGTTTATTTATATCTACATTATTTCCATAAACTGAGTTCTGTTCGTCCTGTGCTGCACGAGCAAGGCGCTTGCAACGAGTAAGGTCACTGTTCATGGATTGCACCGTTGTCGGTGTACTTATTGACCTTATTCACGCCTCGCCAGCAAAACTTTCAAAACATGTTTAACAACGCATACACCGATTACACTCTTGGTTATTTTTCAATCAAGATTTCGTCGAACAAAGGCTAGGGGCTCCGTCATGGTACGTACATGATGATCAGAAGTGTTACTTCGTCGTAATGAAAAAATATTGAAATGTTTGGGAAAGAAAGATTACGTTTACTTTTCAGAGACTGTCAGAACAATTAAAACAAATTCTTGCCACGTGAAAGTTTTACATCATTGAAACAGTCATTATGATAACCAAATTTGGTACCAGTTGATGTAAAATGTGTACAAATATGATAGTAAAATACATAAAGTGTAAAACAATTAAACTAAACAGGACACAAATTATAATTATTACAATGTGATTTAAAAATAGGAACGGCTGAAGTGTGAAGCCCTAACCATAGGTCGGGGCCCCGAGTGGCCGAGTGGTCTAAAGCGCTCACCGTTACGGATCACTGCCATCTCACCTCTGTCTGCGTGGGTTCGAGTCTCGGGCTCGGCCAATGTGGTTATGTGAGAAAGCTTGCCGGTAGCTTCTCGTGGGTCGGTGGTTCTTTCTGGGTTCTCCCGGGTTCTTCCTCCACCATTAATACTAGCCGCCATGTATAGCCTATCTTGTGCTGAAAAATGGCGTTAAACCCTATAACAACAACAACTAACCATAGGTCGTTCGAAGGGTGAAATAAGGAGAATTTATAGTATATCGACATCAGAAAAGAACAGGAAATCTAAAATTATGCAAAGGCAATAAACATTTACATAACCATTCATGAGGAAACCTAAAGGTCTCTATTTACTGATAATATTTAAGACCATGAATAACATTTTTTTAAAAACTTTGCTTGCTACTGTAAGATCTGACTAGTGTATCTAATTATCCCAGATTCATGGAAGAATTAATAAGTGTTATATAATGAAAACAGGTATGTGCACTTTACTATCAAATTATTACATTGCATCATCTAGCTATGGCTTTACAGAGGAAAAATTGAAGAGACTTTGGGGGGAGGGGGAAGAGGAGACTCGAAAATCATATTTTGAGGTTCCGCGCTGGTTGGGTCGTGACTAATTCACTTGACCGAAAAAGTGATGTACCATTGAGGATAAATTGTCTGATGGTACGAGACTGTAAAAACGACTGAATTCATTTTTGAGTAAAACAAAAATGTTTTCATTGAAAAATCTCACTTTGAAACATAAAATAATTTTAGACATAACATTGCCACAGGTTATCACAACACGCATGTATGCATAAATAAATAATACCACAGGCAGACTATTAGGACCGTGTTAAATTTATTTCTTTATATTATTAATACAAGATTTGGAGACGTTTTACCGATTGGAACGCGATTGTTTAAAATATTAAGTATGAAAATAGTTATTGTTCTATGACGTGATGATGTCAGAACATCAGATTAGATTACATACGCAAACGGCAGAATAAAACCCCACCTCCTTTCTGTTTTCTTATCGTGCTACATGTCTGCGGCATGATGCCCCAGTGCTAGACTTCACTATAAACTGCCACACTGCAGACATCGTAGCGATACGACTGAAAAATTGTTAAAGCCAAATTAAAAATTCAAATCACACACACACACACACACACACACACACACACACACACACTGGGCTGATCAGTGAAAACAAAATATTTTCAGCAAGGTTCTTGACGATAGCATAGTTGTGAATATTAAGCCTTGTTTCCCCTTTATTTGCCCATGCATAGGTAATAAGGTGTTCACAAGTCACCAAAATAATTTTTTCCTGCTACTAATTCGCTTTTTCAAACCAATTGTGTTTTTGTTTTGTTACTAAGTAATGAAATGCGTGGCGTAAATATTTGCGAGGTAGTAATAGTTCGCCTAAGGTATTATGATCTGGCAAGTATTCTCGAAGAAATATATTTTACTTGGAAAAATTCATTCTTCCTTTTCCAGTTCCACTGAAAGAAATTGATGTGTCTGTGACAATTACTGGTTTTGTGGCTGATGTTCAGTCTACATCGCTGTATGTTAATAATGAAGAATCTCCAATAGAGGCCATTTTTACGTTCCCTTTGGATGATCAGAGTGCTGTGTACAAGTTTGAGGCGGATATTGGTGGTAGACATGTAATTGCAGAGTGCCATGAAAAAGAAAAGGTAACAAATGAATTTAGTGTAAAAAGTATTAAGACCAATCTATGTTGATTTTCTTTTTTTCTTGGCCTCTATAAAATGTTAGGTTGTTTTATTCTTTACTTTTTGTTTCTTATTTTATTCATATATGAATGTGTCATTTGGGATAACTACCTTTTCGTTGTGAACTTTGAAAATTAACAAATTAATTTGATCTCTGATGTAATAACAATCATATGTTTTGTTTGGGACTTTTACATTTATTTTATAGTTGCGCATTTTTGCCTTTTCGTTAATAACTTGTTGCTTATGTTATTACTTATTATCTACTGTACAATGTTTGTAGGCCAAAGAAATTTATGATGACGCCGTGGCATTTGGGCATACGGCCATGCTGCTTCAGGAGGATGAGAATGCTGGAGATATTTTCAGATGCAAACTTGGAAATTTGCCTTCAAAATCCGAGGCGAAGATTTGCACTGGTTTTGTAACAGAATTAGACTTGGAAGCAGATGGGAAAGTAAAATTCACTCTTCCAACAATTCTAAATCCACGCTACTCGCCAGGTAAAGATAACAAGATTCCGAACAAAAAGACCTAATTGCTGATTTCATCTAGATCGAAATTTCTTATAACTCTTAATAGATTGAAAGTTGCTAGAAATCAATAGATCCTTTGGAATAATGCACAAAAGCCATAACATTTATAAGCGTTGTGACTAGGTTTGCAAAGACGATGTGATAAAATCTAACAAATGCGATTATATTTATAAGCGTTGTGACTGTAGGTTTGAAAGTAGGAATAAAAATAATTTTCAGACTGTCATTAGATTTATATACGTTTTGACTCTAGATTTGAGGGGAAGATGAGAAAACAAATTTGCCAGCTGCATTAGATTATAAACGTTTTGGCTCGAGATTTGCTTGGAAGCTGAGAAGAAATGCACAAGCTGCCATTACATGTATAACCTTTCTGAGCAGAATATCGAGGAAGTTGAAACAAAATTTTAAAACTGCCAATAAATTTATAAGTGCTGTGATTCTACATTTGAGGACTAGAGAACGTTTCTAAACTGCCATTGCAGTTGTAGCTTTGTGACTAGAATTGGAAGGAGGATCAGACACCAGATTTAATTCAACGCGTAACCGACATTTAGAGTTAGGTATGTCATTAATCTTTTCATAAGCAGGGTTTTCCATGTAGAATGTCATTACTCTGTTCGTATGGGAAGGGGGTCTTGTACAACCAAGTTTTTCATTCTGATTTTCCTCGGGAAGGTTTTTCGTGTAGAATTAGCTATGACACCACTCATTTTTTTGGGAGGTATTTCGTGTAGATTTAAGTATGTCATTGCTCTTTTCATGGGAGGTATTTCTTGAGTTAGGTATGTCATTACTCTTTTCATGGGAGGTATTTCTAGATTTAAGTATGTCATTGCTCTTTTCATGGGAGGTATTTCGTGTAGATTTAAGTATGTCATTACTCTTTTCTTGGGAGGTATTTCGTGTAGATTTAAGTATGTCATTACTCTTTTCTTGGGAGGTATTTCGTGTAGATTTAAGTATGTCATTACTCTTTTCATGGGAGGTATTTCGTGTAGATTTAAGTATGTCATTACTCTTTTCTTGGGAGGTATTTCGTGTAGATTTAAGTATGTCATTACTCTTTTCTTGGGAGGTATTTCGTGTAGATTTAAGTATGTCATTACTCTTTTCTTGGGAGGTATTTCGTGTAGATTTAAGTATGTCATTACTCTTTTCATGGGAGGTATTTCGTGTAGATTTAAGTATGTCATTACTCTTTTCATGGGAGGTATTTCGTGTAGATTTAAGTATGTCATTACTCTTTTCATGGGAGGTATTTCGTGTAGATTTAAGTATGTCATTGCTCTTTTCATGGGAGGTATTTCGTGTAGATTTAAGTATGTCATTACTCTTTTCATGGGAGGTATTTCGTGTAGATTTAAGTATTCATTATTCTTTTCATGGGGGGATTCGTGCAGAATTAAGTTTTTATTACTCTTTTCCTCGGGCTATTTTTATGTAGAATTCGGTGTGTCGCTGCTCCTTTGCTAGGGAGGATTTCCGTGTAGATTTAAGTAATCATTACCCTTTATGTAGGGAGGTTTACTAGTAAATTTACAAGCATATACACCAGCGTTAATAAATCAGAATAAGCAAACGAATATTAACAACGATTATACTCCTAAGTCTTGTACAAAGTGTTGTGTAACTTTACGGATGCGGTAGGTCGTGGGTTCGAACTCCGGCCGAGTCATACCAAAGACGGTAAAAAAAATGGTACTAACAGCTGGCTATCTTGGAGCACAGCATTAAGAGGTTAGCGTTGGGACTGGTCGGCCTGGTGTCAGGATAATGTGACTGGGTGGGACATCATGCTACATGTCTGCGGCAAGATGCCCCAGTGCTAGACATCACTATAAACTGTCACACTGCACACATCGTAGCGATATGACTGAAAATTTGTTAAGGCTACGTTAAAATTCTAAATCACACAAATCACTCTGTTTCATAAGAGAGGTCATTTACGAACTGCACAACATCTGCATTTATTGAGACATCTTCAATTTTAGATGTAGGTGGCTTAACACCAGCAGATAAAGCTAGATATGCCACGGCTGATGCTATACCTTACAAGCTAATCTTCCAGCTGACAGTAAGGAGTCCACAAAAGATCAAAGGCGTCCTGGGACCTAATAACAAACTAAACGTGGATTGTTCAGAGGATCAGAGAGTTGCAAAGGTAAATACTAAACTTACATGATTTTCAAGTAAAGGAAGGGAAATGAAACTACATGTCTGATGATACGTTTATAATAAGTAATTACTTATATATAAACCGTGAAATAAATCGATTAATTTTTGTGTTTAAATATTGGGTTATTGTAGGATATAGCTCAACTTTTGTCCTATTTTTGAAGGTGCTTTTACATATAGTCTGTAGTTCACCTTTAAAAGCAGATGTGTCGACGTCGGTGTCCTCACAGATCACGGCATATGTACATACTCAGTGAGCGTAAGTCAGTCTTTCTCAGTTGGTCCCAGGCAGACGTTTGGAGTAGGTTTAGTAACACCTGTACCGAAGGATTGGCGACAAAACCTTAGAATATCTCCGGTACTACTTCCGCTCCTACGAGAAGCACGCCCTCACCACGAGAGACCTCGCAAAACCCAGACTCAATGTTGATAGAATTTGTTGGAGTTGTCACTTCACAAGGCAAATATACTCCATCTGCATTTCCAACTTGTTTTTTTATGTCGACAAAATTCTGCCTTTTCAAGTTTAGCCACACTTTTTCATCCTTAAACATTTAATTGTACTTGGGTACTTGCACGGTTATCCTAAATGACGTCCCAGATAAGTTCAGCTTTTAGTTATGTTAATGTGCAAGTCCCTGAGACCTGTAGAAAACTCTTCATATATGTATAATTCCACAATGAGTAGCGACAGCTCTGGTGGCCTAGTGGTTAGATCGTCTGCCTCGGATGGAGGAAGTCGTGGGTTCGAATTGAAAAATTATTCTACGTTAAAAATCCAAATCAAAAAGACACACACACACACACACACACACACACACACACACATATATATATATATATATATATATATATATATATATACACAAACAACACACGACCGGCTGTATACAGGCGAGTTTTCTCTGCTAATACATTTAGTGTCCTAAAGCAACAGGTTTCATTGGTCTTACCTGTAAGGTCGTCATTGAACCTCTCACAGGTACTATGGTGAATTAAATTCAATTTTATTTTCCAGGTACCGCTATAAGTAATTGCTCTACACAGCCTTTATGATCAAATCAATAACAAGACACAGGCGCAGATCTACAATAGTTTTATACGTTTTGCTCTCCACTGCTGTCCAGAGTTACGGCATTCACCAAAATCCCATCGAATCCACTCAAAGCCACCACATTATGACAGGAAATAGAGAACCTTCTTCATAAAAAGGCGGTAGAACTTGTTCAAAACACTCTCTCTCTCCCTCCTGGATTCTATTCCAGACTCTTCTTGGTTCAAAAGGCAAAAGGCACTCTGCGCCCTCAGTCGAATCATTCACGCTCTTTGGTTCTCAATGGAAACAGCACGGCGCATTCTAAGTGCCATCCAAGAGGGACACTGCCGTCAGAGTAGACTTAAAAGACACTTACCTCCATGTTCACCAGGCTTCCAGGAGGTTCATGAAGTTCGCCTACAACGGATAATTCAGGGCTCTACCATTTCGCTCTCAATATCAGCCCCTGGGTCTTCACTCGTCTAATGGATCAAGTCATGGTGCATGTCCGAGCTATTTCTACGGCGGCAACATCAAGTTACCTGGACGACACCCACCAAAAAAACATCCATCCCATCGGGTGAGTTCTATTTTACATCACGACATGATAACCATTTTCACATCATTTGCCAATCTGGGCATTCTTGTCAACTAGGACAAATCCGACCTAGTACCCTCCCAACATTTTGTTCATCTGGATATGGAGTTAAATACACAAGAAAACATGGTTCGTCTCCCTCAGGATCGGGCATTGAAAATCCGTAACATGGTGGCTTCTTTACTCTTGAGGATAACCCTATCAGCATGGGAATTCCTTCACCTCCTCGGTTTACTCAATGCGCTAGCGGACCTTGTCGTCCTAGGTCTACTTTTTATGCACCCATTACAATGCTTCTTCTGTCTCAATGGAGATCCAAAGTTTGTGCACTGGACCAACCTCTATCTGCTCACAACTGAGCCACCATTTGCAGCCTTGTGGCAACCTTTCTCGGCACACGGCGGGTATACCTTTGCACTTGCCACCGTAGGAGGCTACAATTTGTACCGACGCAGGTACGGAGGGCTGGGAAGCCCACTTTCTGCCATCTTTTCGGTAAATCAGAGGTGCATGGTCTCCCCACGAACGACCTCTACACATCAGTCATCTGCAAATGATGGTCACGGGTGGCAGGAACGCCTCTCTGGCAAGGGAGTCTGATTCTGTGTGACAACTCTAGTGACTTACCTCAAACGACAGGGAGGGACCAAGTACCAAGACCCAAGAGTCATGGTGTGTGAGTTTCTAAACTGTTGTTTTCAACAACAAATCCACATATTCGCCATATACCGGGACGCCTCAACGTTCTAGCCGATTCGTTGTCACGAAACAATCAACCGATTCATACGGAATGGTCTCTTCATCCCTCGGGTTTCTCCCAGATCTGTACTCGATGGGACCAAACATTGGTGGACCTATTTGCGACAAGGTGGAATACCAAATTTCCAACCTTTTGTCTCTCCCGTCCCGAATCCAAAAGCATGGGCAGGTCGACGCCCTATCCTTGGATTGAGACAACCTGAACGCACACACCTACCCACCAACGCCGCTGATTCCGACAGTGTTACCGAAAGCAGAGATATTAGCCTGTCGCCTCATCCTCATCGCACCACTCCGATGGGAGAAGTCGTGGATCAACGACCTCATCAATCTTCAATCATAAACCCCGCAGAAGATTCGGGTCTTGAACTTATCTACTCAAACAACTACGACGGCAGTTGTTTCGTCACTGCCTGAAGCTCCTGAACCTGCACATCTGGAGTAGGCCCTCAGACTAAACAATTCTCGTAACCAGTCGTGGAGAGAATCGCTCAAGCGCGACGGCCCTCCACTCTAAAAGCGTATGAAGGCAAATGGCACCATTTTACCCAGTGCTGCGCAACAGAACATTTTACCTGCACAGGCCTCGATACGTCAGATAGCTAATTTCTTCCTCTGGCTCTTCGAAGAAAGAAAATTAGCTCGAGTACGATCTAAGGCTACGGCTCCAGGTTAGCTGATACCTTTTGTCATCATGGGAGCGAAGATATCGGACAAAACAAGGACTTATCCGATCTATCCGCAAACTTTTAGCATGCACGGCCTAATACGTTAATCCTATGCCCCAAGTGGAACCTATCTTGGATATTAACCTGTCTGAACATGACCTCCTTGGAACCAATTGCACGGGCATCTCTGGTGCACCTTTCCTACAAGAACCGTTTCTTCGATGCCTTGGCGACAGCAGGCAGAATTGGTGAAATACATGCCCTGTCCGCAGACCCAATTACCTGCAGTTCCGTGAAAATGGGTCAGTCTTACTCATGACGTTTTCCTCGTTCATCGCCAAGAACCGTCTCCCTTCCACGGGTAACCCGACTTTTGTCATGAAACCTGTCTCACCTGGACACATCAACTGAGGGCCATTTATAAGACCCAGTCGGCTCTTTGAAGTGGTACCTTAATCGAACAGAACCGGTGCGTCGAGGGAGATTGGGCCTGTTTCTACCTCTTAAGTCAGGATAAGACGATATATCAGCTCAGACTCTATCACATAGTTGGTATAGATTTCCTATAGTATGTGCAGTTTCATAATTTTGATATTACATGTTAAAGTATCACCTTATGTGATTCTGATTGGTCCAAATAAGCCCATGAAATTATTGTGCAGTATCCTATTTACTGATTGGCTGGGATAGTGGGAAAACGTTTTTAACCCCGCCTTCTGAAATGTTTTGTTTTGAATGAACATTTTTAGAGGCCATTTTTTAACTCGACTCGCGAAAGGAAATTGAGGAAAAATTATCTCGGCTGTCTGAATATGGATATGTTATCCCCACAGGGGTTTGTTATGTCATGTTTAACAATATCATCGTAAGTAAAATGGCGTAAAACTACAAGACAAGAACAAGAAGTAGTAAAACTAAGGGTATTGCTTATTTGATCGCGGGTGGCGGGGCAGTATATCTGTAACATAGATATAGAATCCACCGTATATACAAGCGTGGTTTAAATGTTAACTTAAAGAAGTAAATAAACTCACCTCTGTTCACAGAAGAATCTGGACATAAATGGGTCTCCTAACTGACAGAACTTTATCCAACCACAGCATCTTTACGCAGTATATATATATATATATATATATATATATATATATATATATATATATATATATATATATGGGGTACAAATCCGACTCAAAAAGAAATTTGTTTTACGTCTTCTGTGCAGTCTATTGTTCCACATCAAATACTGCAAATATCCGGTCACATATGCATTGCAGTAAATGTGGGAATTTTTGGATCCAGTAATCCTATTTCACATGAAAATTGCAACAATGTAACGTTTAGCTCTGAAAGTGACATTTTAGTGTAAACGTGTACACTAGGCCTACTGTGTACCGTATCAAAGAATGTGGCAGCATCACATCGCTTTGATCATTCTGTTTTGAAAAATGATTTTGTAGTTATAAAATGTTCTGTTTATTCGGATGGAAGCTTTTTCTTTGATTTATAGTTTGTAAAAAAGTACAATCTACTTTTACCAGTTCAACTTTGTTTGGGACTATATTTTATGCACAACAAATGAAAGGTGCACAGTCTGTCAGAATGAACGAAATTATTCGTTCGTCTTTCTATCTAGTTTTCACTGAAACAAAAACTGTGATAAAAAGAATCTCAAATGGGTAATGATTGAATATTGAATTTATGAAACTCGTTGAATAATGTCCGCTTTTGCTCGCCAAGGCTCGCAAAAGCTGGACATTATTCAACACATTTAATAAATTCAATATTAAATCATTACGCATTTGAGATCCTCTATATCTCATTATGGTCAAGAGGTTTATTCGCTCAGCTCATCTCAGCTCATGAGGTTATGGCAGTCAACACCAGCCTAGCATTCGAACGAAACTATTCTCTAACCGGCATCATTCAGGCTGTGGGATGGAGATCGGAGCACACATTCTCTAGCTTTCCTCTCCGAGATCTGTCATTCCAAAGGGCCCAATTCGAACTGGGAGGACCTTTCTCCGCAGCTCATCAGGCTACACTTCCAGATCGATCGACAGCTTCTTGAAGTCGCGGCTTCACGACTTTAGCTGGATTTTGGGGTAAGGGAATTTTTTTCCCTTTTTGAAGCCTCGCCTCGACAGATGGAGTACGCTCCAGTCGGCTTTCCTTGAAGCTGTCTCTCTTACCTCTCTCCACCTCTTACCAATTCTAAGGTATTATGATTGTGCGATGTATTCGAAGACGAAACCAATTTTTCTTACTAAAATGTTTCTTCGAAAATACTTCCTCAATCATAATACGCATACACCCTCCCAAGCTACCTCCAGCTACATCCATAGGGAGCGTGCCTACCGCTTCAGTAATAACTGAAAAATCCTTATTCGTTGCCTCCAAGCTTTATAGATCACTCTACCAGACCGCCACTTAAGTCGGCAGACAACAGTTGGCTCCTGTTCGCTAAATGTCGCATCTTGGAGGGCTGGATTTGCGAGGTAGTGGTAGTTCTCCTATGGTATTATGATTAAGTATTTCGAAGAAACTTATTTTATTAAGAAAAACTGGTATCCTCGAGATGAGGGCCATTTTGGAAGCCATTCGCTTGTGGCAGTAACTTTTTTAACTGGAGAGAGAGTACTTCTATCCGACAATTGTACGGTGGTGACGTATCTCAAACAGCAAGGTGAAATGAAATACCCTGTCGTTTGCATACTGGTGTCGGACTTTCTTGAGTGGTGTAGTTAACAACAAATTCACGTCCTAGCGCGTCATATTCCTGGAAGTCTAATGTAATAGCAAATTCTTTGCCTGGGAACAATCAGCTTATACAGACAGAATGGATTCTCCATCTCTCCGATTTCACTCCGATATGCACCCGAGGCGATCGACCACTGGTGGACTTGTTTGCGACAAGGTAGACTACCATTCTGCCAGCCTTGCACCAGTCTCAGATCCCAAAGCCTGGGCGGACAATGTGCTATCCGTAGATTGGAACGGTTTGGACGCGTAAGCCTAATCTCCAACAACTCTGATCCCAAAGATGATACAAAAGCAATAGAACCGGTGTTTCACCTCATCCTCATTGCACAGCTCAGGCGGAAGAAGTAGTGGAGCAACGATTTCATCAATCTTTGAAAAGAAATGTCACGGAAAATAGAGCATTTACCTCGTCTACTCAAAACAAACCACGATTACATTTTTAACACCCAATCCAGATCTGCTGAAATAAGTAATTTTCTCAACCAGTTGTCGAGGGAATCGCTGAATTAAGAAGGCTCTCCAATCTGAAAGCGTATGAAGGCAGATTGAAAATTTTTACAGTGTTGGACACAAGAACATATACTATTAAAGGCATCTATGCAGCAATAGCTAACTTCATCTGGCTCTTTGTAGAGAGAAAGTTCATCATGAAGGAGAGGATATTAGACAAAACAAAGTCTTGTTCGACCTCCTCTCCAATTTTGATTATACAAGGTCAAACATGTTGCCTCTGTTCCCAGAATGGAACCTATCATGGGAACTAACCTGGTTGAACAAAACACCATTTGAACCGCTTTTAAGGGCATGTTTAAGACCTGCTTCATTAGTTACGTCAGGCAGAATCATCGAAATACATGCCCTATAAGGAGATCCGAATTACATGCAGTTCCGAAAAGACGGGTCAGTTTCACTTTTGACGATTTTCTGTCATCGAGACCGGTCTTGTGGCCTAGTGGTTCGAGCGTCCGCCTTGGATGTGGGAGGTCGCGGGTTCGAACTCTGGCAGAGTCACACCAAAGACTTATAAAAATTGTACAAACAGCTGCCTCGCTAGGCGCTCAGCAGTAAGAGGTTAGTGTTTGGACTGGTTGACTTGGTGTCAGGATAATGTGACTGGGTGGGACATCATGTTACACGTCTGTGGCATGGTACCCCAGTGCTAGACATCTCTATAAAAGCTCATACACTTTAAGAATAATTTAGCTATGTGTTAAATGGAATAAAAAAAAGATTTAAAAAAGTTAATAAAGTCAAGAACAAATGAACTCAGTTTTTACAAGGCCAAGTCCCACATACAATGTTACATTACAATAGCATGTAATGAAATAAACTTTCTTTTTAAAACTAACAAATAAACAGTTAAATTAAATATACGTAACAGTAATGATCAGATTATCATGGTGAACAATTTATCTCTGATGTAAAGATGAGGAGCGAAATGAAATGCATTGCTGTAAATGGTGTCTTATATAATACGAACTCCTCGGAATGTTGTATATAACTAGGTCACCGTACAGTACTGAAAACCGTTTATCTTGGACCTGAGCTATATTACATTGTAAATGAGCTATATTGCATTGTAAATGAGCTATATTACATTGTAAATGAGCTATATTACATTGTAAATGAGCTATATTACATTGTAAATGAGCCAAATTCTCAAGATGAATCATTCACTATCTCGAGATGATCATTCCGATACTCTGTATTAAATTGCAAAAATGCGCTAAATGAGTGATATTCAAGATCAGATCAATATTGTTGCGAAGAATCACCAGTGTCAAATATATTTTATTTTAATATTAATAACCTGCATATTTAATTACAAAATAAACGATTTTACATGTTTTCAAATTCTGAGTTGTCATAATTATTTGAGTGCTTCAAACAAAACATTTCTTTACATTTTTCAAAACGAGTGACTCTTATCATGTTACTCGGTAGAAGATACAACTGATGCAAATGTTTGAATTTTCCTAATGCTGCACGTGTTTTGTTTATATTTTAAGATTACGCTGGCTGAGGACTTTAAGTTTGACCATAATCTCAGTGTACTGGTTGAATACGAAGCTTGCAACGTACCGCAGATTGTGTTGGAAAAAGGGAACCCACATTCAGGTACCAACGCTGAGAAAAAGGCATCATATTATTTATATTATCAAAGCTAGTAGACAGACATAAAATATTGTGAGATACATGATAAAGACAAGGCAATTGTAGCCAAGTATATCAGATAACTATAATAAAACACATGTACAGTAGTACCTTACGACCATCAATATGTATCATGATATGGACGAAGTCACTTTATAATAGGATACATTTTATAGGAAAATACAACCCAACCAATATTTTCAAATCCTTGATCATGCCCGTAGTTTAGCTGGGCCTAGTTATACTTAAGCACCGTGTAGTGCGAGAAAACTGATCTGATAGGACCACTCCGGTTGCCTAGTGGCTAGAGGCTCCTCCTCGGATGCGGAAGTTCGCGGATTAGAACTCCGGCCGAGTCATACCAAATACTTACAAAAATGGTACTAACAGTTGCCTCGCTAGGCGCTCAGTATTAAGAGGTTAGTGTTAGGACTGGTCGGCCTGGTGTCAGGATAATGCGACTGGGTGGGCCATGATGTTACATGTATTTGGCATGGTGCCCCAGTGCTAGACCACAATAAATTGCTACACTGCAGACAGCGTAGCGATATGACTGACATATTGTTAAAGCTACGTTAAAACACACACATACGGTTTTCTGATAGCAGTTTTGCTTTCAACGTATATCATTTAGAAAAGTATACATTGTTAATAGTCAAAATCAGTATTAAGTTTTGTATTGGAAAATATGACTAAATAGGTTGAGATAAATATGTTAAATTCTTGGAAAGTTATTTTTAAAACTCTTTCGCTCGTAGGCCTATTTAATTCTTTCCTGTTAAACTCATCCTTTTCATTCTAATAACAGTAAACTATTAAATAAAAAGTGCAATGCCTTTCTCAGACTTTGCTGGCAATTGTGTGAAAATTAATCTTTTGGATAAATTTTATTTGGATAAATGGCAAAGGTTTGTTGTTTTATATTTCTTCAAGAATCAGATGGGTTATAGGTCAGCTAGTATGGGCTGATATATTCGTACATGTCTGTTGCCAGCAGTTTAAAAGAACCTCGTATGATCCGTACTTTCGATTGCTAGTTAGAGGTTGTTAGCATCATTTTCAGCAGAGGATCTATCTAGTAAAAGTTGTTACCTTATGAGATTTTTGCAGCTGTGTTTTCATTTACAGCGTGTCGGCATCGTGTTCTTAAAACGTTTCCACATGTCAAAAATTGTAAGATTGATTAGAAAATAATGCACTCTATATACGTACCAAGAACTTCAAAGTATATAGGATAACGAATATTTAATATGTTCAAATAAAATTTGTTTTGGTTAACGCCATTTGTTGAACACATGCCATTTAAAAATAAAAAATTGCTACCGACCAAAATATTTTGTCTATCGGTACATTTTTGAAAAACATCAATATCGAGGCACCGTCATGGCAAGCACACTTTAACCACACTGTTTCAAATCGTAGAGATCGCTCCGGTGTCTAGTGGTTAGAACGTCCGCCTCGGATGCGGGAGGTTGCGGGTTCGAACCCCGGCCGAGTCGTACCAAAGACTTAAAAAAATGGTACTAACAGCTGCCTCGCTTGTCACTCAGCATTAAGAGGTTAGTGTTAGGACTGGTCGGCCTGGTGTCAGGATAATGTGACTGGGTAGGACATCATGCTACATGTCTGCAACATGATGCCCCAGTGCTAGACATCACTATAAACTGCCACACTGCAGACATCGTAGCGCTATGACTGAAAAATTGTTAAAGGTACATTAAAATCTAAATACCACACACACACACACACACACACAAATAGCAGATTCCTTCAAGCAATGCTATTTTTGTTTACCGACGATTGCCAAGTTTTAGTTTGAGATTGGTATAATATTAGCATGAGATATTTTTAGATACATTTTAATTTTTTCCACATGTTTACTGTATTGTATTGTTCCGAATTAAATGACTCATCTAAAATCTATTGTCTTTATTCCATCAATCTGAAACAGAATAACTTAAGATGCAAAACATTATCGTTGTGTCTCATAGCAGCAAATATAAAATATGGTCGAATGCTTATAATGTTTAGGATCAACTTGCTTGTTTTAGGCGGTCTGCTGAAGGAAGATGTTTTAATGGTGAACTTCTTCCTGAAGCCACCAGCCCAAATTCCAAGGACACGTCCAGGGGAATTCATCTTCGTCGTTGACAGATCAGGTTAGGTAAAAATGGGCACAACAATCTCATGAGTGGCATAGTCCACCATAGATTTTATCTCTGTACATATATGCCTCACTCTTTCTGTGTCTATTCTTCAGCGATTCCATCCACCTATTTTTTCATGAAACATCCCTATATCCTTGTTAGAATATCAGGTTCTTAAATCCACAGCACGAGATTCTGGATTAAGGCCTGTTAACTCTTTCTTCTTTAATCCATTGTTCAAGACGGGCAAAGAAAGGAACAACCATATTTACACACATGTGTAAATAAAAAACATAATTATTTTACCTATTTCAAGACAGAGGCGCTTATTGCAGGTTGTATCTTGGCAATCTGATTTTGTTTATATATGTTGCTTTAAACATTATTGCATCATATTTGTGATCTCGTTGACAAAGCAACATATTTAGCTAGGCTGTTCAAAACCATTATTTAACGGTAAACACATGATGATGCCCGAAATTTTACTTCTTGATTCTTGTTTAAAACATATGACCGGTCGAACACATGAAGACTTTGCTTTTCTGATAGAATATATAATTGATTGTAATTCGTTACATTGCATAGAATATGTAATTACATATAATCATTTTATAATTCAGAGATGACTCCTCGATAGATTCCATATCTGATGTAATTATTTTAAAATGGATAATATGTGTTGTGTAAATGTCTTACGTTTTGCACCTTTCCGAAACCTAAACATGATAGTGAGAAAACAAAACGAAATGGCGTAGACGAAACATTTTATCATGTGAGAATGTAGCTACTAATATAAACAGGCTTTTAAGGTGCGTGCATTAGCTTAACTTTGTGGAGCATATGGAAATCATATTCAAGAGCTTGCTTTTAGTAAAAACTATTGAATGTAAATTTTGATAAATTTACTTAAATGAGACTAGTATTCTTACATAATTAATTGAAAAAGAGTGTTGATGCTACAATTGTGTATGTAAGTATGCTTCTGTCCACTGAGAGATTGTAAAAGATTTTACGAAATGATTATCACGTTTATTTTATTTAGAACAAATTGTACAGATAAATTTATCTTGGAAGAATTTCATTATAAAGAAAAAATTTTACAGCTTGTTAAAAGGAAACATTTGCGACAGACGTTCTTTGAATCTCTCCATAGAATGATGAGAATACATGAAAATCGATTCCTTTGCTCTTACTGAAAGAGGAAGGAAAATGTTTCCTAATCTTACCCCATGACATTTATTATGTCCCTGAAAGTTAGATTTTCTAATTTAGGAAGCATGCAAGGAGAAAAGATACAGAGTGCCAAGGAGACGCTTCTATTGTTCTTAAAGAGTCTTCCTGTGAATTGTTATTTCAACGTGATAGGATTTGGATCTCACTTTGAGAGCCTGTTCCAGGAGTGAGTAAATGTGCATGATATATGTATGTATGTAT
>JAECUM010036854.1:0-24879 GCA_016617855.1 Megalonaias nervosa | reverse complement strand
TTCTTCTTCGTAGTTGACTAAGATCAAGTCATCACGAATGACGTCCACGTGTTTCATGTATTTGGTTTTGTCGTGAATCATCTGGAAGTAACGGGAAGGTTCTGTCACACACCCCGTCTTGGGTAAACACGGTCGTTGTGCCATTTTCCCCACAAACAATTTAACATCACTTTAGCAAACGATCGCATTCCTTCGCTTTTCTCCACGTGGTCTAACGTGATGCTTTCCTGCTCAAAATATTTCTCTTTGAATTTCTTTTGGTCTTCGGGAGTCTGGCACCAGGAAGGATAGCCGCTGGCTTCTTGTTTCAGTTTCAAAAAGGCATCCACGTAGTCCGCGAAAATGCCTTTCAGAATCTCGTCACCCTTGTGGTACTGTTCTGGGAAAGTGGTAAATTTCGTACACTTCTAAGAATTGGTATCCCAGGTCCAGAGCTTTGAACAATTCCACGTTGACCCATGTCCCCGTCAATGCACGTTCTTCCTGAGTGTGAGAACAAGGTTGATCTTGGTTGCACGTTTCGGCACAAGTGCGACACAATGGAAATATCAGTTTTCCTTGGCAATGGTGAGGTAAAACGGGATGGTACAAGTTCGTGGGAGGCAGGGCTTTGCACTTGATCAATCCTTGCTATTGTCGAATGTTGTCCAGGTCGATGTGTTCAGCAATTACAGGTGCCCTGCGAGAAAGTGACAATATCTGCACACCTAAGGATACACCGAACACACGTCCAGGTATTTGATTTCTTCTCCGTTCTCTTTGTCGGCGTGGTAAAGCAAACAGGTGGCATTCTTCCGTCCTCCGTACAAACTATCCCTTGGGTTCAGAGGGTCCACCAGCTCGTAACTTTCCATGATACGTTTAAACTCGGGATCGGTTTTCAAATGGTGATCGTACTTGTGTTCCCACATTTCCACGACTTGATATCCTTGCTGTTCTAACTTCAAGTGGCGTTGACAAGTAGCTTCGTACAAGTCTTCCATGGTACGTTGTTAAAAACCATTTTTAGTGTCACACTGAGGGTAGCACATCGGACATCCATGAAATAAGCATCCGTTAAACTCGTAGACGATCTTGGGGTTTCCTAAGCTCCAGCCATCCACCGAATACGTTCCACTGGTCTTTTCGCCTCCTTCGTTTCTGGCATGTTGGATCCATTTGTCTTCTTTGTGGCACAAGTAATGTAGCCAGCGTAGAGCTCTGACCGAGTATTGACGTTTGACAAAGTTCGTCGTCTGAGGACGGATGACAGCCAGGGTGTTTTCAGGCATAAATCGTTTGCGGTACACTAAGGAACACGCTTTGGCAATGGTGCAGGCTTTTTTCAAAGGATCGATCCCTCCGTGCTCCATTAAAAAGTCTCGAAATTTTCCACACAAGCGCCGTAAAATATCCACGTCGGAACGTCAATACTTTAACATCTCTTCCTGAAAGTCGAGGTGCGAGGTGTATGGGCAGCCGTCACTGCCATAATTAGATTAATCAAATGATGTAGTATGAAATCAAATGATTTAACCCAGGAAATGAAATGATAAATCCAGATTCCAAACGATGTGGTGTCACATGAAATGATTTAACGAACAAAACCGAATGATGAATTTAGATTCCAAATGACGTGGTATTAAATGAAATGGTGTAGTGTGAAATGAAATGATTTAACCCAACAAATGGAATGATGAATTCAGATTCCAAATGATGTTGTGTGATATGAAATGATGTAGCATGAAATGAAATGATTGAACCCCAAAAATGAAATAATGAATTCAGATTCCAAATGACGCGATATTAAATGAAATGACTTAGTATGAAATTAAATGATTTAAAGAACAAAACAAAATGATGATATCTGCTTCCAAAGGACGTGGTATGAAATAAAATGATGTAGTCTAAAATTAAATGATTTAACTCAACAAATGAAATCATTCATTTAAATTCCAAATGATCTGGTATTACATAAAGTGATTAAAACAACAAAACTGAATGATGAATTCTGATTCCAAATGACGTTTTATTAATTGAATTTACATAGCATAAACTCAAATGATTTAAACTAACAAATGAAATGTTGAATTCAGATTCCAAATGACGTGATATTTGTTACGACCATGTAGTTAATAACATGTGTGTTAAAATTTGAATTCTTTATATTTCATTTTTATATCATTAAATATAATTATTATTATGATGATGATTATGTTCGCAGGGTCTGACATTTTGATAGAAACATCGTGTTTATTTAGATCGTAAATGTGTCTCGCGTGAGCACGATTTTTGCATGTCGGTTTGTCGATTAAGTAAACAGTTGCCAAAAGCTATGTAAATGATTGGTTGTGACCACGGTCATTTCTAATAATACTTGTTGACATTCTGTATTGCAATGGCGAGATTTCGAAATCGCCATGTGTTCTTCGTGCGTGTACATGAAATGACGTTTTAGTTCGCCTTAAATACTCAGGTACCTGCGAAATAGTCTAGAGTCATATTTTAACACCTTAGAGAGTCACCTTGTAACATCTTATAGAGTTTCTAATACCTTGAGAAGAAGGTATTCTTTTGTGCTGGAAAGAGTCGTTCGTTCGTACGTCTGTAGAACGACTGTAGAACAACATGTGTTTTGTTACTGATGATAGCTGCACTTCATCTATCTTTTAAATAATAATTATTTTCCCTGGAGATCTACACAACTGGCTTTGGACAAAGACAGTTAGTGAAATTAATTCTAAATTGGAACAGAACAAATTGTGATTCACAGTGAAAACTCTGGACACTTGTGTAAAACCTTCGTCTGACGTCATCATCCGCCATCTTGGAACGGAATTAGATTCAGACTACTTCAATTAGAACTGTTTATTTACAGGACTTATGTGTTTTTCACAATTTTAGGACAATTTTTGGGATCTTCTTCGCAAATCGTAAGTCTTATTTCATATTTTCACCTTTTCACCGTGTTTTCCTGGGAAATAAATTATTTTTGTTAAAATTTACAAAGCTTGTTGTCGTCACTCTTTTCTTTATGTTACTTTAAACGAGCCGATACGTAACATATTAAATAAAACGATTTAAAGAAGAAAATGGAATGATGAAATCTGTTTCCAAATTACGTGGTATCAGATAAAATGATGTAGTCTAAAATGAAATGATTTAATCCAACACATGAAATCATGAATTTAGATTCAAAATGATTTGATATTGAATAAAATGGTCTGAAGAACCGAATGGAATAATGCATTCAGATTCCAAACGACGTGGTTTTAAATGAAATGTGTTGAAAGTAAACGGTCTGACTGGGAACAGCACTACATTGTAAGGTCAAATTGCAAATCATCTAGCGTAAATCCAAACATACACGGGGGCGCTGTTAACCATGATGTATGGTGTCAGCACGTCCAAATTTATAATTTAGAGAAGTATGTTCAGCATTCGGTTGAGATTATTTGAAGACGAAACTTGGACAGCCAAGGTGTTTCCGTTCCTATGATATAAACAAGAACTATATTTTCCAGTCAGCATCAAGTGATTTAATCTACATTAACGAAAAGAAACACTTACCTTTGCTGTCCAATGTCGTCTGCAAAAATCTCAGCCGAATGCTGTAAATACACCTGGAGATTATTCGTTTGGGCGTGCTGAACTCATACGTCATAGATAACAGCGACCTCATGTGTTCGTTTGGATTTACGCTAGATGATTTATATTTTGACCGTAAATTGTAACGCTGTTTCGAGTCAGACCGTTTCATTTCATTTAAGACCACGTCATTTGGAATATGGATTAATCATTCCATTCTGTTCTTCAGACCATTTCACTTAACGCCAGATCATTTGGAATCTGAATGCATCATTTCATTTTTTGGGTTAAATCATTTCATTTTAGAATATATTATTTCATTTGATACCACGTCATTTGGAATCAGAATTCATCAATCCGTTTTGTTCTTTAAATCATTTCATGTAATAAATCATTTGGAATCTGAATAAATCATTTCATTTGTTAGGTTAAATCATTTCATTTCATACTACGTAATTTCATTTAATAATACATCATTTGGATTCAGAATCCATGAGTCCCTTTTGTTCATTAAATCATTTTATTTAATACCAGATCATTTGGAATTTAAATTCATGATTTCATTTGTTGAGTTAAATAATTTCATTTTAGAGTACATCATTTTATTTAATACCACGTCATTTGGGAGCAGATATCATCATTACGTTTTGTTCTTTAAATCATTTTATTTAATACCAGATCATTTCATTTAACACCCCGTCAATTGGAATCTGAATTCATTATTTTTATTTTTTATTTTTTTGTTCAATCATTTCATTTCACGCTACATTATTTCATATCACACAACATCATTTGGAGTCTGAATTCATCATTCCGTTTGTTGGGTTAAATCATTTCATTTCACACTACATCGTTTCATTTAATACCACTTCATTTGGAATCTAAATTCATCATTCGGTTTTGTTCGTTAAATCATTTCATATGACACCACACCATTTGGAATCTGGATATATCGTTTCATTTGCTGAGTTAAATCATTTGATTTCACACTACATCATTTGATTACTGTAATTTTGGCGGTGACGGCTGCCCATAGGGTTTTGTGATAACTCAAACGTTTGGCCCGGGCCCCCTTACGGGATATATCCCCGTTTGCCCCCCCCCCCTTTTCGGCCCTGGCCATACAGTAATAAAACCTGTTACTTTTAATGGGGAGAGTTGTGGATATGTACAACAATCCATAAACAAGTTGCCAAAGTCGCTAGCCGTGGATGAAAACTGAGTGAGATGCAATTATCAGCAAAATGCGCTGCATTTTTTTTTTTCATTGATACTAATATTACTTAAACTTAGCCACTAATTAGCTTAGCTTATTAATTTAAGGTAAAGAACCTCTAAAAAATTAATTTCTGTATAAGCCTTTTACAAATGCCGTTTTAGCATGAAAAACAGATGGCGATCTGAATCTGATTGTAAACAGTGATGTTATGCCACTTAGAAACAGGGTGGTGCATTTTGTTGCTTTGTTTTTTATATGAAAAATTAGTGGTCTAAAACGTGCCAGTGAAGCGAAACCCGTTAAGATCACATCGCCATCAGTGACGACATCACCAAACTCGAGATAAAATATTTATGACACAATCTGACTGAGCAGCAGGGAGGGTGAACAGACCACTTTTTGCAGAACCTTTATTTTTGAAAAATAAGGGTTCCTACAAGGGTTAAAAAAGATTGTTTGAAACAAAGGGACTACGAACAATAGAGCCTTTATTTTTGAAAAATGAAACCAAAAAAAAATCACATACATGTGTTCGCACCCTCCCTGCTGCTGTCGATTTAAAATGATCGTTCATTATTATCAATAATGATCGGTGAAGCTCATTCAGCAAGATTAGCTCGAGAGCGACTAGAAGCGATACAGAAATATCTTCCGCTTCATAATGGTGTTAAGCAAAAATTACAAGAGCGTCAAGAAACACAAGAAGAATTTACAGAATCCGCAGAGCAATTATTTAAACCTATCACGAAGACTACTGAAGGTATTCTTCCTGTGTTGAAAAAGACCGCTGAAGCAAATGAAAAAATAGCGGAGCGAACTAAGAAGACAAAAAAAAATTCTACGAGAACTTCCGGAGAAAATAGCTACTGCGATGCCAACCCCGGAAATACCTGAGGATACAGATTAAGCGGAAGGTGATACTCAACAAGAACCAGAACAAGCACGAGTCAGGGCTAATCTGTCCGATCAATTTACCGAAGATGTCATTAATGTTATCAGACAGGCCAAAAATGTAAGACAATTAGCTGCGAGTGCTGTGAAAGGTTATGATAATCGAAAACAATTTTTAAAACCTGAATATGCTGATCTTGTGAGTTGCGAAACTTGGTACAAATGGATATTTGCATATACCATAACGTTGATCAAGCTCGAAACAGCGATCCAAGATATATGGAATATATTCATGCAATAGATGAATATATTTCGTTTATACAATTACCACCAGAACAACAACAACAAATACGAAAACAACGAAAAATAATGCAACAACAACAACAATTATCATCGCTATCGCCAAAACAGCGTGCACAACTACGACAAGAAGAACTAGAACAACGAACACAACAACGACGACAACGACTATCATCAACAAGACAACAACAACAACAATTATTATCACCACAACCACGAGAAGAATTATCTACTTCACCATCTAGTGATGAAGCATTTTATTCTCCAGAAGGATCCCCAGGTATCCTTGATTCATCAGGTCCCGATAAAGGTGCAACTGGAAGTGGTATTAATACTCGAGGAAGTGGCCTTGTTACTTGTCCTTGCCGACGTAGATAGATTAGAAATTTTAATCGGTGGAAAACGATCTGGTAATAATTCTCATGAAATTATCAACGAAATCTCATCAATTTGTCAACGATTATTTACAGGTGGTATTATGGACGTTGGCGTATATCGGTCCCTCATTAATGAAATCGCCGATGATTATCACAGTGATTAAACAGATATAATTACTATAATAAGATGATCATACATGTTGCTCAACGTGGACCAACTATGGTTAGGGTGGTAAATTCAAGATTACCTGTATACAAGACATTTTACGGAGATGGATTTGGTGATGTCATTCAGGGTTTATTTAGAAGAATAGCCCCAAAAGCAATACCAATCGCAAAGCAACTAGGAATGAAAGCTATTGACGTTATTCGTGAAAAAGGTATTAGCGCTGCTGGTGACTCTACTAGTAAAGCATTTTCTGCAATAAAGGATAGATTACGATTAGTACGCAGACCACAAATAGTCTGACCCCCACCAGTAAAATTACCCAGCACTGAAGTGATGCTTGCAAGTGTTAGTAAAATAATAAATCAAGCCGCAAATCAAAAACTAGCAGAGTTAGCCGATGAAAAGGAAAACAACGTAGCAGCAAGTCTGATGGCAGGAAGTGGTCTTCGTATTAGACGATGACCAATAACATAACATATTCAAACGTGTACCTGATCCCGCATTTGACATGGATGCGCCAGTTCTCAAGGATGAGTCTGTGCGTGATTATCAATATTATTCTTACGACGCACGACAGCCAAATCAGCGTGGACGAATCGAATTACAAGTTCAAGATACAAGTAGATATTTCTTACCCGCTGAAGCATTTATTGAAGTAGAAGGTGAAATTTTTAAAAAACAGATAATACTGAATACGGAGCTGATATTAGTGTTGGTTTTGTTAATAATGGCATCATGGCGTTGTTCGACAGCGCCACGTACATGATCGACGGAAGAAATATTGAATCGATTCAAAAAGATGTTGACGTTGCCACGACGATACCTGGCCTTGCAAGATACAGCGACGATTATTCAAGATCAGCTGGTCCATCAATGATGTTTACCAAGGATACTTCTGATCATCCTGAATATAATCAAGATGAAATAGGACGACCAATGAACTTTGCTAGAAATGCCAACGCCGATGTGCAAAGTATGATTATTAATGTCGATCTAGATTTCAACTTAGGATTTAGGTCACGTCGGGTAATGTTGCAGGGTGGAAGCAGAAGATTTTCTTGCGCGATTCCACTATCACATATTTTTGGATTTTGCAGACACGTTAGAAAAGTTATTTTCGGAGCCAAACATACAATTGTACTCGTACCAAAAGCAACCGACGATGATGCAATATGGCGACCCGTCGGTGATGCTGGTAAGGTAATTCTAACAAAGCTTTCATTGTGGATGCCAGTAATGACTCCAGCGATATCTGAAGAAGATCGGTTACTCACTTTCATGGGCAGCGGCGGTAAGTAGACGATATCATGGTTAACAACAACCACAGATGCTGTTCAAAGCACAATTAATAGTTTATTTACATGGCAGATAGCATCACAACAGGGTATTTTTGCGCCGCGACATATATTCGTTGCGCTTCAAAATGTTGCACGAATAAATGATCAAACGAGTAGTACAGTGATATTTGACAAATTGGGTGTTTCCGAGGTTTCATTAAGAATAAACGGACATCAAGAACCATCGGAGGATATTTTGTTGAATTTCGAGCAAAATCATGTGGCGCGTGCATAACATCGATTGATGTCGTTTATGGGAAGTGATCAAAATATTGATCCTGGTTTACAAATATCACAGCTAGATTTTACAACGCTGTACCCGATTTATTACTTTTCGCTGGAACATTTGGATTTGTTTCGACAGTCCGTCGTTGACATACATTTTCGAGCTTGTGTTACGCGAGGAGCTATTGCTAATTACAGAGCAATCGCCGTTATACTCAGCGATAAAACAATGCTACTTGAAGGTGTTGGTGGTCGCATGAGAGTCGTTGATGCTCCAGTAGAAAATATGCAAGTGTTAATTTAGAAGTCAGAAATATATCATAAATGCCATATCATCACGTTAGTGTCAGTCTGACTCCCAGTCAGATCAAAAGACTTCAGTCAGCATCAGCGAAGCGATGTGGAACAAAAATATCATTAAAACAAGAACAAATCGCAGGTGGCCAAAATAAATTATCTCTGACAGAACGCCAGTTCAAGCATATCACTGAAGCTAAGCAATCAAAGAAAGGTATACGAGTAAATCTTTCTGCGGGTGCTGTCAGCGACATTGTTAAGACTGGTGGGATATTTCCACTTCTTGCAGCTATCCCAGCATTAATAGCCGCTGCCCCTCCAGCCGTTGCAAAAGCTGCTGCGTTAGGTGCAGTTGGGACAGCTGCTGGAATGGCGCTGAAGAAAGCAACTGGACAAGGATTAAAAAAAAAAAGGAAACGAAAGGTCACGGTCTGAGACTTCCAGGGTCTCGATACGGACGCGGATTAAGACTTCCAGGGACTAGCTGATTTTCCCGATGTCTAACTTTGATCTACTAGATTGCTAAGCAACTAAATATAAAAAATTTCAGAGGTGTTTTTATGCGTGATCAATTACCGAAAAATCAAAATCTGATTGAAACAGGTATTATTAATCTCGATAAAAGCTCTGGTCGTGGCACTCACCGGGTTGCATATGCAATTGATCCACGTGGTATTGTTTATTTCGATTCGTATGGGTTGGCACCACCAAAACAATTTTTAAAATATACCGACAGACTTCAGAGTATTCCAATCTGGTATTCAACGCTACCAACACAAAAAATAACCGACCCGCCGATATGTGGCCGTGAAGCACTAGCAGTACTTGATGCTGCATCAAGATCAGCGAAACCACTCATAAAGCTGTACACGAATATACGAGTTTTGTTTTAAATAAACGCTAATCATATAATGGTAGATATTTACGGAAGATCAACTAAAACTAAAACCCAACAAGCACCAGGTGAAGATTTACTCAAGCGAGTAACAAGGCAGATCAGTGATGAATTATCTGACCTGCTCAATCTTGCCAACGTTGATCCAAACGAACTTGTCATATTTCAAAACCGTGAACGAAAATTGAAGACGAGTAATATTTCAATCAACGATATTATTCGTAATCGATTATCGCGAGAAGGTCTTGTTGCTGTGTATGACAAAGAGGGCAAACTTGTTCCTAATGGTATTACTGCAGTGTCGATCAATGATAGGTTGTCAATATTCGGTGATACCATGCACGGTGCTGTCAACATGAACAATAATAAAATTACCAACGTAGGAGAACCAACAGATAATCTCGAAGCTGCAACGAAGAAATATGTCGATGATAAAGAAATTCCAGTGACAGCTTCATTAGCTACCATCAACAATGGAATGACCACACTCAAAATTGATTTTACTAATCAAGTACAACTGTTTCGGAATTTCCGCAGAAACGTAAACAGAACCACTAATGATTTTTTTGGAACTCCACCAATCGTTGACATAAAACTCGGCGACATAAACACGAGACTCAACGATATTCTCAGTGGAATTCCTAATATTGTTCAAAAAAACTAATCTCGTTAAAATTCCACACAAACAAATTAACAATATCGTGTACACAGTATCATCAGGATCATCAACGTGGACAAAATTAGACGGTAACAGTATCAAATATACCGCAGAAGTAACTGGCGTGTACAGGCTGTCCGTATTTTGCGGTGTAAAATTTAGGATATTTACTACATTTCCATGGCGTCATTCAACCGATAATTTTTCTGGAATTGTGTCTGTAGTGTTAAATAAAGAATCCGAAGAAGAATTTATACTGGAACCATCTGATGAAAAAATAACCACAGCGTCTTACTGGTGGTGTCTGGAATTTGTAGCTGAAACACCTCAATTAATTACTTAATACAGTATAATGATAGACGTTCAGCGATACAGATACGATCAAGTAACAACATGGCAGAATAAACTAAAAACAATCATCGATGATTATACAGCAAAACTAAAGAAATATCGTAGACGTGCGGTTGTCGTTGATATCATCGTTTATTCGGTTTCCGCGATTGTTGCTGGAACCGGCGTAGTATTATGAACGCTGACGATGACAGCGCCGATCGTTGTAACAATCGTTGTTTCATCGTCAACCACGATCGCTGGAATATTTAATATAATCGCGAAAAAGATAGATACGTGCACAAATGAAAAACTGAACGAGTACACGATGAAATTACATACTGCAACTGTAGTATATTCAAAATTATCGTCGATGATTTCTTCGTCGCTCAACGATGGAATAATATCTGATGAAGAATTCAGTATTATAATAAAGATTTACAATGAAGTATTTAACCGTAGCGATGCCACGGGTGATTCGGTCACAGAAATAAATAATTTAGAGCAGCAATAAAAATAATAATGACAACGTCCTTGACTGAATCAAGGGAATTATTACAACAGATCGTCACTAATACTGCTCCAGTAAGAACCACAATGATATATCAGCGAGTTCAGCTAATCCTGAATTCAGTATTAATTTTCCAACTGCAATTCCAGCAAAAGAAATTGCATTAGCGCAATTACGGGTTTATTATAGTTGGCCAAATATTAGGTCAAAATCGTTTGGTGGACTACAACCGAATAATTCATTAGTATTTGCAAATAAAAATAAACCCGATGGAACTCCTGATTGGCAAGTAGCCAGTATTCCAAGGGGCAGTTGTGAAATAGAACAGATCAATGAAGAATTCAAACGCAGAATCAAATCCATCACAGGAAAAGAATCAAAGATAGCCATTCTTGTTCACGAACCAACGCTGTCATCGGCCACTGAAATATTATCTCCGGATTATACCGTGGATATATATCAAAGTTAGATTAGAACTGTGCTAGGATGGCCTGAGATTCCACCCCATTCTGGTCTACCAGAGCCACGACGAGATGAGTTTTTGACAACCGAAAATAATACATGAGAATTCCAAAATATCAGTTACAGGACGTTAAAGCAATTAAATCCGAATAATACAAAACATACGAAACTTTACCTGGTTTGTTTAAATATCTAATACAGGTTTACGACGATGATGTAAAACAACAAATCATCGAATCCACTAAACACTTAAACCATGTCAAATCGGATTTATTAAGCGCAGATCCAAATATAATTAATGATCGTTCTTATACTAGTGGCGAGCTAAATTATCCAAACGAAAAAATTATAGATGTTTATTTTTCAGATATACTCGCAGCATGGAAAAAAATAATTCCACAACTAAGCATCTTAAAATACAATAACGATCCATACAACGAAGGCCGTCACATTTCACCTGGTATCGTTAATGTCACATCAACGATCGCTGTCAATCTAGTGTGTGATGTCATCGACGATAGTTATTAAGTTGACACTGAAAAATCCAACCAGGCCCAGCAAGGATACATTCTGTATTCATTTACACCTCAAGTGTCCCCAGGAGATTTGATTGTATCAGAACCAATCAACTTTGTTTATCTAAAATGTCATAATCCATTCTTATCCATTCTTATGGCGGACACATTTCAAACTTACTGACCTGTCTGGCCACTTGCTCGATCTCGGTCAGAGTCGTTAAATATAAATCTGTATGTGCGTTCGTAGAAGTAAAAATAAAATATATCACCGTAACATTGTTACGGATAAAATAAATAAAGCAAACAAAAAAAATATATCACCGTAACATTGTTACGGATAAAGTAAATACATTTTTTTTAATTCTCCCATGGATTCTGCTTAGCCATTACCATGTCACTAATCCAGTATTATCTTCACTGTCACTGTTGCTTTCACTGGTAACAACCCTTTCAGATTCTGTCATTGGCATAATCTTTCGCAGTTGCATTACACGACTATTCACTAGTTTTCTCGTTTCATATTCGCGAGATAATTCTAGTCTTATTTTTTTCAATAGCATTTGCGAGTGAAATAAATTCTTTAACTTGCGTATCATCAACCTTTGCTAAAGATTCTAAATTAATTTCATAAATCTATCATCGGATGGTAGTGTATATCTGTTATCAGGTTTTCGTTGTTGTAATGATTCAAAATTACACATGATTTTTGAGGATCAAGTTCATCAGAGAGTTTTATACCATCATGTTGCATTTACTCAATTGCATCAATAACAGCGTTGATGTTTTCATGATTCATTATATAAAAAGTCATTTGTTTAAATAAATTTATTTTTCTGAAATCATTTAATAATTTGATGGGGGTAATTACACGACTGAAGTTGAAGAAATCTAGCAAAATTTAATAATTTGATGGGGTAATTACACGACCGAAATTGAGGAATTCTGACGAAATTCATTGATTTTGATGGGGTATTTGCACGACTAAATGAAGAAATCTCAACAAATTTCAATGATTTTTAGTTTTTCGTAAAAATTAAATAATTTCAGAAATATATTATAAATAAAATAATTTTATGAAATATTCTGTAAAATTGAGAAAATACAGCAAATCTGAGTAAATTTATTGATTTTGATGGGGTATTTGCACTACTAAAGTTGAAGAAATCTAGCAAAATTCATTAATTTTGATGGGGTAGTTGCACGACTAAATAAAAAAATCTCAGTGAATTCATGATTTTTCTGAATAAATATATTTCTGACAATTTCAGAAGACAAGAATTAATTTATAATCCATGGATTATTCTTTCTTGTGTATTCCCGCTCTGAATTTTTCTTGTAATCGTCGGCGCGCACGTTCATCACGTGAAACAGGCATGATGGAACATGATCGATGTGAAAACCCTTTTCCTGCGTAAATTTTGTCAATGAATTCTACACAAGTAATATCATCTCTTTCAGTAATTTTGACTTTAGTCCACGGAGTTAATTTATCAGCAATACTGATTTCATCAACATCATAAATAATAAAATTTGTGTTCATTATTATTGTGTATTTTTAATTGCTAGCAGCGTATCTAAATTTAATCTTCTGATTAAATTTTTTTGAAAACGCTGATTTAGATATATTACCTGCAACACGCCATACTGAAGATGTGACAATATCAAAATACTTACCAGCCGAAGTCATCGATGAGAAGATTATTTCTTCACCTGTTTGTGGATATAACTGATCTTGGATATTTATTACCATGACCGATTCTTTCAAATTTTAAATTCTGACTTGGTGTGACAACACGTAAATTTTCTAAAGAATTATCTTTTATATCTGAATTGACATGATCGATTACAAATCCTGCTTCGATCGGACCATTAAAACACTCGTAGATGAATCTATGATGGAGATACATTTTGTTTTTGCCAGTATTAATTCTCAGGTATCCAGTATTAGTAATATTACCAACTGTTTTTTTTCGTTGACAGTGTCTGATAATACCACTACGAGATGCCTCGTAATTCTTGATGATGGGATGTTTCACAAACTCATTCTGCTCCATTTATATATAATATCATTCTTCTAAATGATTATTCTGAAATCTAACCAAATAATCCTCTATGGTTTTAAACGGAGATGCCGATGGTCCATATTTCTCAATGTAATACCGCTTCATCTCTCTATATTTTTACCGCCACATTGCACACATAATTGAGTTTTTCCTCTGACTCCAACACCACATCGAACGCAAGGTTTTGGTCCTGTGCTTCTTCTACGAAAACTCTGCATGTGGTATCCGCAGAATTCTTTTACGCATGGTTTATTGCAGCGAAATGAAAACCCGATCATTAACCAGTTACATTTGTTATTTGTTTGTATCATTATATTATGAATAAAAATCTAATTAAATACATCCTGTTTTAATTATTATTATAATGGAGGAATTTAAGAGATTGTCCGTAATCGAACCCTCTAGAGCAAGATTTGATCTTGATAAACTACCAAAATCCAAATCAAAATACTCAGTGCAAGACCTAGACTTGATAAAGAGTGATATAACCGATCGTATTCGTGAAGCTAAGAAGGAATTTTACGACGATCGTGCTACTCATACTTGGTCGACATTTAGAATTAGGGACGTTGTCGATACTAAAATGAATGACGAACGAGGAAGAAGTATTATCAATTACCTTGATAATCAGCGATATATTATTCTGATCAAATTTATTGTGCAGACGGATGATGATATTTGGATTATTCGTGATAAAACGTGAACCTGTCAGAGTAACACAATCAGGGCAACTGTTATATTGGATAAAAAATCCAAGCCAGGTATATTAACTGGTATTGATAAACCGTACTATGAACGAGAATATCCTGTAACCGCAGTTGTTTATGCGATATATCCGTTAAATGATAAACCCAGCGTTGAAAATCTTAAACCGATGAAATTTTTTCCGTGACTACATCACGGGTAAATTGTGTAGCTGAGCTAGTTATGGAACACTTCAAAAAAGCAATACGTGGGAATGGCTTAACAGATATAAGAGGTAAAAAATAAATACATGGGCAGAAACAGTTAAGAATACTGGAGCATCTATTAAGGATGTCGCTGAACTAGAAAAAAATTAATTTCCAATAACAGTAAGAACACTAACCGGAGAGATTTTATATGCGTCAAAATGCACATCAAGAGGAGCTCCAATAACAATCATTGATCATAATGCACATGCATGGACTAATGCTGTAACGATATTTCCACGAGATAAAATAGTTAAATTTTATGACGATTATATATTCGATACTATCAGAAATATCAGTAAGAATGATCCTGTATCTGTTTGAGAGTTCAGAATCCGTGAATTATGATCAATTTATAAAACCTAATGGAGAGATTTACCGTAAAGAATCTCTCATGAAGAAATGAATAATCTTGCATTGAAATATAATTCTGATGATGTTGAAGTTGAACGATTATTGAATAATTGTTTTACAGTTCCATCAGTTGCTGTTCACTTCGCTCAGGAGAAAAATTCATGGAAGCCAACACGATCAGAATTCCTTGAAGATAAGCAGCATAGTTGTGTCGAATATGGACATGGCGGATTATGGAATACCAAATACGATCATCGTAAAGTTATATCGGTTGATATGGTTGCGTGTTATCCGGGGAGTTTTCTTGGATACGGAGACTGTTCTGAATATTTCAAAAGATTCGGACATCCGACACATGAAATGACAAGAGTTGCGATAAATGGGCCATTGCCTAATTTTGATTTAACTGGATTCGCTTGTGTAAAATCATTTAAGTTTCGTAATAATCTTCATCCGATCGTTTATGCGTGGTTTGGGAGACATTTCTCAGAAAATATTGGGTTCCAATAGTTTTATTACGATACATGCTCGATGCTGAAATTTTAGTGTCGTTGAACGTAAGTGAAGCTATTATATCATATCAACCGCAGAAACAAGTTTGGTTACCACAGCAAAAGAAATATTTTTTGACAGAGTCAGGGGATGAGGATTGGGATAAAATTGATTATGAAAATAAAGTTGCAAAAGATCTCGGTAGAAAAATAATTTGTAAATTTACTCAAGGTGGTTCGTATGATCATAAACGACATTGTGCAAGATTAATCATGGATGATGCTGAGTTAGATTTTATAATTACTGACACAACGAACAAAGGAACATTCATAAGTAGAAGCAATGCTTATTCATCAGACGGAATTAAATTAGGTACAATCGTGAGTTATATCGATGGTGAATCACCGCAATTTACCCATTTAAGATCATATATGCTCGCTTACGTTTCTATAAATTTATTATCGATGATAAATAAATTTCCTCGTTATGCTGTCAGAGTTGCCACGGATTCGTTTTATATAAATAGCGCGTACATAGATTTAGTAAAACCGTTACTCGGTAGTAATGAATGGGAATCATGGAAAATAAAACACGAAAGTATACTCGATTATTCTGAATCAGCAGACGTTGATATCAAAGAAATATACTATGGTAATGACAATCAAATACCAGTATCTACAGCACCATCTGTATTTGATCCTGTGGCCAGACATAAAACCATTTATCTCAATGGACCTGGAGGTTCTGGTAAAACAACACGTGCCATTGAGTTATTTCATCAGAGTTCAGATATGATAGTATTGACACCTACACACAGACTAGCAAGAGAAATAAAACGAGAAATAAAATCATGTACATATCATAGTTTCTTCAGATGGTGTGGAGATACATGGACACCTGAGCGAATGGGTGAGAAATATATTCCCAAAATCATCATCTGGGATGAGATTTGTACGGTGTCGCTAGAAACACTAAGAATATTTCTTAATTGGTTATTAACGAAAAATACTGCGGTAATTATGTGCGGCGATCATGGTCAACCACCACCTTTCGTCCGTTAGTTTCCACATGAATGGTTAAAATCATTTGTGGATTACTATGAAGAAATAAATGATGATTATAGAGCTATTGATGAACCTCTGAAAGAATTTAAAAGATTAATCAGACTACAACCAGATAGAATACAATGTGAGATAGCGCGTGAAATAATTCCGGAAACTCTCATCGATGATTTCTGGAATCTGTAGACACCAAATGATTTAATAGTTGCTAGTAGAAAAATAGTTCGTGATGAATTACAGGAGAAATTATTCATGTTACACAAAGAAAAATTCTCAAATCTACTTTTGCCATTGTGTTATCGCCCAGCAAATACTCGACGACAGAATGTTGAGGATGAAATTCCAGGATCAAATGAAAAACAGAATCTTGTGTTAAATGATATTGTTTTAGTTGATGTTGATGTTGTTGAAAGCGCGTTGAGTATGAATAACTCACCGTGGAAATTGGGATATGCCATAACGATTCACTCGTCACAAGGACTAATTGTTACTGACACAAATATCTGGATTGTCGATGACAGAATCGAGTGGTCAAATTTTTTTGATATTGATGTTGAATTTATTATGACGCTAAAACAACAACAGAATAATCGTTGTGTAATTTGTAATTGTCACATGTTGTGGAAGTATTCGAGTAATAATCCAAAACAATTTACCGTGGATAGAATTAATAGTGATCTTGGTCATACACGTGATAATGTCATATTGACATGTCTTGAATGCAATCGACGTCGGGGTTCCAATTTACAAAAGTGAACGCGGTGGTAATTGTATGTGTTCAGGAATTACTTGTAATTGTTCACGTACAAATCCACGCTGAGGAGCAGTTGAATCCAGTCTGTAGATTGCAGGTCTACACGTGGATCTAACCACGTTAGAAATTTTATGTGTAGTCACACTCCAGATAGGATCAGTTGCTCTTTTTTTACCCCCTTCGAGTTCACCAGGTTCAGATAGATATCTTATAGTCACATTGCCTAATACTGGTTGAGATTGTATGATTTTGTTCCGAGGTATTTTATACTTTTCCGTAATCGCATCAATCGGTTTCATAGAAATTGAACGAGTAATCTCATTATTTAACGCAGCTATCACACTCGGTAATCTTGCAACCCATTCACGAGATCTCATGTCGCTCTGAATTATTTCCTTTGCATACTGGTATCCAAATAACCGCTCAGCGAGTGTTCGATTAAATCTTTCAACTATTGCCTGATCACGATGAATTGTAGTGTGTCCTCGTCTGATTTTGACATTATGTTGCTTCATCAGCGATGATACTTCACCGAGAAATTCTTTAAAGGATCAACCTGTAATTATTGTGGCCATCGTAATGGTCCTCGCTGATAAATTCGTTTAAACGCAGAGGCAACTTCAGATGTTGTTTTGTTGATAATGGTTCCGCTTCTTTATATCTACTTGCAACATCAACGACAGTTAACGCGTATTTGTATGTGCCTGATTGACGTCCACGTGTTTTAATGGTATCATGTGGTAAAAACAAAATATCTGCTTGATGAACTTCATTGGGAACCCTGACATCAAAATACGCGTGTTGAATTCTTTTAGGTGGTGGTAGATATATTTGCCATATTGCTTGTCGTGATAACCACGCTGCAGCAACAGCACGTGAGACTTTTGCTGCTGTAGCGAGTTTACTAATCGTTGTTCTGCCCTTCCAATATCCTTTTGGGCTATAATAAATGGACTCCATTATAATAATCATATAATTAATTACCAGCCCCCAGCATTATTTTACCTTTCATAGCAGTTTTTACTAGAAATTTAGCGAGTTTTTCTCTGAGAGATTTATTCCTTATAGAATTTAATGTGTGAATTAATTTTACTTCTGCGAGATGTCTTTGTTGTAAATCATTACTCTTATACGCGACATCATGAATATGACACGCTTGATCAATAGCATTTATTGGGTATTATCCTGGTTTTGGTTGATTTTGATCATCAAGTCGAATATCAAGTCGAGTTCCAGGACCACAATAATTATATCCGGGTAGATGTTTTTCCCTCAGATACTTCGCCCACGGAACCCCTGGTAATTTTCCCAACGAAGCAGCGTTATCACCTCCTGTCTTTGTGCTAGAAGAAATAAATTTGTATTTTTTTGTACCACGTTTTTCACACTTACCTGTGAGTGCACTCCTTTGATTTTTTGTTATTGTTGTTGTTAATCCAGCGGTGGGGGTGGTTGCCTTGCATCGAACACAATATAAATACATGCTATTTATTATCATGGATAAAATTGACTTTTCAGCGACACGAAAACAAGAACCAGTCAAGCATCATCCAGCATTGCCAAATTCTATTAGGGTAATCATAATAGGTCCATCTGGATCAGGCAAAACACAATTATTGCTTAATTTGATAATGAGATGGCTCAAGTGGGATAAATTATATTTAGTAGCTCCATCCGTAGATGATCAGCGATGCTATGAAGTACTTAAGGATTTTAATGAAAATGCAAAGTCGTTTAATGAAAACTGCGACAATAGTATTGATTTTATTACCGATATTGATGAAGCCCCATCCGTAGATAACCTTGACGGATTTATTAACAATCTTGTAGTATACGATGATGTGATGCTGGATAAACAATCAAATCCTGCCCGGATATTTTCCAGAGGCAGACGTAAAAACACAGACGTGATTTATGTTACCCAGCGGTATACACAAATTCCAAAAATGATCAGAGATAACTAATATTTTAGTTGTGTTTAATGGAGTCGATACACATACGCTGCGAAATATTCATCAAACTTGGTGTTCAGGGGATATGGACATGATTAAATTTAAAAATTTCTTTTCAAAAGCACAAGCTACCCCGTTTGGTTTTATAACAATAAATTTACATGATTCTAGGTCGAGGTATCGTATATGTATTGATAAAATTTTTGGTCCTTGATGCGTTCAGCGGTCAAATAACTCTGTCACAACGAGAGAGTAATTAAGCAGTTATTTCCCCGTTGACACTGTCAATGACATAGCGTAACCTATATCTTAACTGCGCAAAAACCGCAACATGTAGAATCAGTAACTGTATCTGTGTTTAGAGAAAATACCTATGAAAAAGTACTTACTCCATTGATAGAAGTCTCAGCCCCTTTACACAGTCAAGAATATAATCACAATCACTGTAATAAATCCGTGTGAATAAATAGCAAATATATATAACTGCGTATCGCCTGGAACAGACTGCAAACTACATCAGTATTGATTTATGCGTTTCATTTCATTCCTGTACATGTGGTTATTGGGACTGCGGTATATTTATCCTTGATCTAATCAAGGGGTAAAAATATGTAAGATTGTGGATTTTCGCGATTTATTTTATATTTTATTCAGAATCTGTTTATCACAGAATGTGTATATACTTATCGCTGGTGACATGGGGATAGGTAACTATATATTTATTTTTGAAACGTATATTTGTAACCGAGCTCATGGTGCAGTGGTAGCGCGTCTGGCTCTCGTACTCGAGGCCCATGGTTCGATTCCCCGTACTGGACATATGTCGGGGATGGCGTTAGGATGCCATTTATTTTAATGATTGGGGTGCAAGCAAGCCCATGTAACCCTCGCCAACGTCAAACAACGTGGCGAGTGCAGTTTTGCACTTACCCCGGGGTTTGATTTTTTTGGGGGGGTTACATGAAATCGATAAGCCTAGATATGAGCTTGCGCCCCAAAAATAAACAACAGGATGATGTGAGCTCGTGACCTTGTGACCTCACTGAAGGGTACCCACATAGAGACATTCAGAAAGAATGTCCGCCAGACAAAAATGTCTCAATAAGGTGCCTGTGGACCACAAGACAGGTCTTAACCAATGAAAGAGTGCCTGTGGGCCATAAGAAAGGCCTTTACTAAATAAAAATAAAAAAAAAAGAAAAAGAAAAAAAGGATTCTTAGGACCTTATGGTAAAGGCTTTACTGGCAATGAAGGGACCCCGTGAAATGGTAGACCGACCATCATAGTTGTTGTTTATTTTTATTCAGAAATAAGCAGCAGGGAGGGTGCGACCACATGTATGTGATTTTTTTTTTTTGGTTCCTTTTTTCAAAAATAAAGGCTCTATTGTTTCGTAGTCCCTTTGTTTCAAACATAATCTTTTTTAGCCCTTGTAGGAACCCTTATTTTTCAAAAATAAAGGTTCTGCAAAAAGTGGTCTGTTCACCCTCCCTGCTGCTGATGAGATATACAGCACTCCAACAAATAAATCAATACGGGTCACGTGCTACTGATGTGCGCTCAGTCATGTAAGCTATTATTGACGTATTGCGTTCCACAGACACTTCCTGGTTGATGAATCACCACAGCATAACTGGGATATTGGCATCAAAAGTACAGATAAATTCTGTATTTTAGTGGAATTTAAACCTTTACATTTGTTCGTACAGCAAATGTTATGCTACTGTTGTTTATCTTTCAAAAAACGTAATTCTATTCTGCTGAGTTTTTAAAAAATGCAAGCCTTGATTATGTGAATCGATTAAGCAACACACATGCTACTTTACTGTCAAAGCTTAGACAGACGATGGTGCTTAAAAATAAAGGCAAGCAGTAATTCTTGGTTATAAACATAAGCAGTAATAGAAAATTCAGATAGCTGCATACGTAACAAGAGAGTTAAATTTTCTTGTTGCAACAAGAAATACCCCATCTGCACGGACTTAACAGTGAACTGTGAACAGTTGTGTACATAAGACTAAAATTAAGTCTCTTGTCACAACATAAAAGTTACACTGCATATGTTAGTGAACAGTACTGAAAATAGTTGCACTGCATATGTTAGTGAACAGTACTGAAAATAGTTACACTGCATATGTTAGACAGTGAACAGTACTAAGAATAGTTACACTGCATATGTTAGTGAACAAGTACTGAGAATAGTTACTCCGCATATGTTAGACACTGAACAGTACTGAGAATAGTTACTCTGCATATGTTAGACACTGAACAGTACTGAAAATAGGTACACTGCATATGTTAGACAGTGAACAGTACTGAGAATAGTTACACTGCATATGTTAGTGAACAGTACTAAGAATAGTTACTCTGCATATGTTAGTGAACAGTACCGAGAACGGCTGAAATGTATAGTCATAAAATTTTTTTTACCACAACAAGAAAAGTCCACAGAATCGGAAGGAGAACAAGCAGACTGAGAACATCTGTATACGTTTTAAGAATAGTGGTCATTTGTCACGTGTTTATCATATCACGTTCATTACAAACAAGCATATAAAATTTAAGGAAACAGAGGAACAGGACTGCGAACAGATGTTCGGGAATTGTTCGGACGAGTTAAGGTAAAACACACGACCAAGGTTAACAGCTGAGGATGAACAGACTTTTTACCATTATATTTTAAATCAATTTGAAAATGAGGAAAAGTAGCAAGTTCAAAGAAGCAAAAGGCAAGGAAGAGTTTGACTGCTGAAGAAATTGGGAAAAGGGTTAAAGAAAATAATATTAACAACGAAATAGACCAGCAAACGTTATGAATCAACTACAGACAGCGGTTGAGGATATTGAAAACATAAAATGAACTGACAAGCAGCATACAGAACTTAAAGCTAAGTAAAATCGTTCAACATATCTTTGGGAGAGAAAAGCGAAAAACAAAATCTGTCAGTACTAATGGCCAGTACATTGATATTAAAATAGTGTTGGTTATGAGGAGCTGTATGCGTATCTTTTGGGTAAATTAAAATTTAGCACTTCATAATGATTACATAAAGTTAATGTGCCCAATATTTAAGTGTTGAATTTTTGGGAGAAAAAACAAACAAATGAACTGCAGAAACAATTTAAAGTCAGGAATATTTCTGGAAAAAACAATACGACTGGCCGCAACAGAACGTAGCAGTTACAGGAATGACGAGACTACTATGGTAATAAAGTTAACTCTGTCAAATAATTATAATGTTGTGTCTTCCTGTGTGAAATGAATAATATATAGTTCTTGAGATTGATGGCTTTTGTATTGTGTCACATACAACGATTCATCTTTTATATTGTAACATTGACCTTTTCTTCCTGAATATGGAGCAACACATCTGATATTAATATTACAAAACTCTTTAGTTGCAAAAACACGTCTGATATTAATACCACGAAACTGTATATATGGAATGTTAAACGAGAAAGACAGTAGAACTGTGTCAGCTGAAACATATTCCAAAAGACTGTGAGAGAGAGAGAGAGAGAGAGAGAGAGAGAGAGAGAGAGAGAGACAAACAGACAGACAGCCAGGGAGAGAGAGAGAGAGAGAGAGAGAGGAGTACATGTTGACATGTCAGTTACATTTCAAAATGACGGACCTTATAACTGCAGACATAGAAGGTGTTAGTAACTACCACTATGTTCGAATAAAAAAATGTAAAGATTGGTGTCATCACAGATTAACAGACATGAAAAGAGAAAATACATTGCAATAAAGAATTTAAAACTGTATCGAATTATTTCAATGTACAAGAAAATTGTCAGAACACAAAAGAATATGATGAAATATAGATAATGGTTTTCCAAGGTTACCCCTACCTCAGAGACGCCAGAGCGAATATGTTCATGCTTTGCGGCGAATCTCTGTCAACATTCTTTAGACGAAATATTAATTGGGAATCAGAAGTGTATGAAACCACTGATCTGGGCAAATAAGAATATTATATTCATTTCAGTTTCTCTCTCTCTCTCTCTCTCTCTCTCTCTCTCTCTCTCTCTCTCTCTCTCTCTCCATGACATCAATGGTAAGGTTCTGTTTGTATGTTCACACGTCTACATACTTAGTGTATGCTACTGATTATCATTCCCAATTGAGATATTAAGTACTTGGCAAACATTTTATGCATCACTTTCAGACGCATTAATTCAAAAGAATTTAAGGCCGTTATTAAGTGCAATAAAAACAGTCATTATTAAATGCACTTGACCAAATGCGAGCCTTTACAAAATTCAGAATCCTACTTTGAAAATTCACATATCCACATGTATATTTTGCTTCCTCTTGATACTTGACATAATTTTAGATCAATATCAGTCTGCGTATGCCTTCGTTTATCTGCATACAAAGCCCCATATCATTATAATAGATAAAGTCCAGATAAACGAGGTACACGTATGCCGTGAGTCACATAACTTCCTAATAAGTCAAAACTAGAGCTAGATAATTAGAACTGATTTAATCCTATCAAAGCGAGAGTCTCTTTCTCGTTCATTGTGAGGATAATCACAGAAGTGAGGTATTTTGAATGATTTATATCCCCCAAGACATAGTAGAGACAACTGTAGGTCAAATGTCTCCTTTTTCCAAACTAAGCATTTTTCTTTGTTAATTTCTCACCATGCCAGTAAATATTATCTCGATTCTTATTAGAAGCATAACAAGTGTATGTATGTATGTATGTACGTATGTATGTAGGGGAATTTACCATTAGTAGATGAGAGTAACACTATGTGCCGTTATTGCCTTAATGGGAAATTTAAGATAAGAATGTCCATAGGTTGAATGGGCATATTAATTATAGACTCAAGGAAAACATTATGGCCTCTAACGGGAAAGGTAATGTGAAAAATGTTTATAGCTTTAACATGATGACGCTGTATGGTTTCAAGAAATGATTATGACATAAAACGAGAAATATATCGCTATAATGTTGATATAAAACGCCTACCGGCCAACGTCGCAGCTGCTGCCCAACACACGGAACTACTAACCAGTAGTCTCACTTACTAACCAATAAGCAATTTGACTGAACAACACCACTCATCTATTAACCAATACCGACACTTACTAACCAATGTAATGAGTGGAAGTGCCTACAGATAAACACAAACATGCTATTAAGGTCGTCGGACTGACGATCACCAACATCTACTGATAAATACGCCATTTGACAAATCAGCAACAACTCTTCTAATGACGAAGGCCTGCACATATTATCCAACAAAAGGAGCAGAAGGGCTTAAACATATAAAGCAACATCCATGTAACACAGATATACATGTATACTATCATAGATGGAAGGTAATGAGAGCATCAGGTAGGATAGGAGTGTTTACACATAGACATAGACTTGCTTAGATAGCATCACACACATCTGAGTATAAATGCTTACACACCGACAGTATATCAGACTGTCACAAACAAGATAGTAGGCATGCTCGAGACGTCACTATCGATAT
>JAECUM010036853.1:0-37474 GCA_016617855.1 Megalonaias nervosa | reverse complement strand
TCGCGAATAAATATTTGGGTTTATTTCTCTGGAGGAAGAACGGGATTAAATTTTCTGGTTGTAGGTCTGGAGCCACCCTGAGGACATGGAGCAGTTTCCTCTGCATCCAGATCCTCAAAGTCTCCAAACCTGTTATGCAGTTTTATGGGGTCATCAGACCCCTTTTGCTGCCTATTTGTTTGCGACTTTCTTATTTTTGGTGATTTTGGCGGTGGATTGTAGTTGAAAGTTGTTTGAGTCGATATCGAGTTTTTGAGAGGTTGATAGTGTGGGATATTTGAGCTAGAAGTGGATTCAGGTGGGCTTGTTTGGGTTTGAGTGTCCTTCGTTGCTTTTGGATTGTTTTTCACTACAGTTGAGAAGGCCGGACCGAGGAGGGAAGTTCTAGCTTATACAAGCTTTCTGGCCTCTGGAAAGGGAATGTTGGAGGTGTACTTAACCCTCTGTATTTCCTTCTCATGTTTCCAGGTGTCACAATCCTTTGAATTAGCATGATGCTCCTTTCCACAGCTGACACAATGCGGAGTAGCTCTGCACTCGGATTCCGGATGAGAAGGGTCTCCGCATCGGCCGCATATTTGGCTTTTCGAGCATCTGTCTTCGTGATGGCCGTATTTTTGACATTTGAAGCGTCGAAGGGGATTTGGTATATATATCTCAACCTTGACCTGTAGAAAACCAACTTTGACAACTTTAGGTACTTTTGGTTTGTTGAATGTGAGTATAATGGTGTTGGTGTCCTGCAGATTGTTGTTACGTTTGATACGAATTCTACGGACTGCAGTGACACCTTCATTTTTTATCCCTTCGATGATTTCATTGTCGCTGACTCCAGCCAAGTCACGGCAACGAATGACGCCTTTTGATGTATTGAGTGATGTGTGTGCGAAACAACTTACTGGTATCTCATGAAAGGTCTTAATTTTCTGGATGTTCTCAGTTTGTGCCTTACGTTCGCACTCTACAAGCAGACCACCTGATTTCAGTTTTTTAACACTTTTGGGTTTTCCGACTAATCCAAGTATAGTCTTTTCAACTATAAATGGAGATAGTGCGGCAAGTGATTTAGCTTCATCTTTGGACTGGATGACCATGAAGCGAGGAAAAGATTCCACTCCACATGGCTCATCATCAGAGTCGGAAATAGTTTTTGTTCTCTTCAGTTGACTTTTTTTTTGATTTTCCATTTTTTGTTTGTTATTTCGTCACCCGTGCTCCCCACCCGCCACGGAGTCCAACAAGGGGACACTTTCCAAGTGCCAGGGATACACAAGTGTTATACTCAGTCGGTAAAATTACCTCCCGATTGACCCGTTAAGCCACCGCCTTCAAGGAAGTCTTCTAAGACTTAGGAAAGGGAAAGTTAAAGGGATAGAATGTATGGGCAACGGTGGTATCAAGAGAGATACAAGGAGAAAGATAAAGAAAGTAAGCGAGTAAATAAGGACCTCCTAGGGCTCGGCGTGACCAGCCGATTTGTCGAGGCCGGACCCATCCCGACCACCCGTTTAGAAGAAGTAGAGGCCAAAGTAGTGTATTGCATTGGAAAACCTCTGCTCAACTACCAGGATCCTATCCTCCCCCGACACGGGACGCAACCCACGGCAAACAGGTTGCCTCTACTTAGTCGCCTCTTACGACAAGTAGCGAGGCACGGCGGGCCAATTCTACAACCCCGGACCCGAAGTGGGCATGAATGTAAGAAACGTATTCCCTTTTTTCTTAACCTTCCGCATGCCACCATATGATTAATCTACTTATCGTACAGTAGATTCATATACCACTCGGTATATTATAACTATGATATAAAAAAGTTATTGTTTTGTTCTGATGTTCCTAACAGTTTTTATCTAATTTCAGCCAAGCATATACTTATTGTAACGACCACGCCGTCACCAGCGGCGGCGTCTGCGTCCGCACAGATGTGGACATATCCATATGTGAAGCCTCGCTGTATCTCAAAACTATTTACCAGCATCCAAATTAAACAAAAATGAGCTAAATGTGCGATTCTCCTCCTCCCTTGCATTTATAAAGACTCCAGCCAAGACCACTGTATCCTCTTTCATTTTCAAATTTTATATTGTTCACACTAGTGCTCTAATAAACATTACTCTCAGCCTGGGAAAATATTTTTCCTTCATCCGTTCATCCATGTAATCAGCAGTGAGAAGCAGTTTGTTGTGGTAACTTAATTTCTGTAATGCTGGTAAATATTTACAATATTCTGTATATTTTCCTTTCACACCTTCCTTAATTGGAAATGCATTTATACAGATAGAAATGTTTCTGTTCTTCATGAGGAGTGTAACATTTGTACTGACAGGTGATCCATTTTGCTAGCATTTTTCCTCCATTGTACCAGGTCATTTTTTATTTGCTATGTCATTGGAAAATAAAGGTTCCACAGCGTTTATGTTTTGTGTAAGATAACAATATTAGAACAAGACGAATTCTCCTAGTTCTTTATGATTTTGATATATCAGCAGATTCAATGTACTAGCTTGAGTTTCCTACAGTTTTGAACCTTTAACTTGCTTGCACGCACCTGCTAGGTCCCCGGCACATCGCGCAACTACCAATGAAACTACCGTATTTTGTGGGGTCCCGAGTGGCCGAGTGGTCTAAAGCGCTCACCGTTACGGATCACTGCCATCTCACCTCTGTCTGCGTGGGTTCGAGTCTCGGGTTCGACCTATCTGGGTATGTGAGAAAGTTTGCCAGTAGCTTCTCGTGGGTCGGTGGTTCTTTCCAGGGTTTTCCTGGGTTCTTCCTCCACCATTAATACTGGCCGCCATGTATAGCCTATCTTGTGCTGAAAAATGGTGTTAAACCCTACAGCAACAACATCCATATTTTGTTTCACTCTCAAATTTTTATAATATTCATGCTAGTACTGCATTCTCCATTACACTCGGTTATTTACAGATCGGTCTACACGTTTATTCCATGGTATCGTAATAAATGTTTATTCTGGAACATTATGAAAGGCAACTCTACGCCATTGGTTTCAGCTTTGAACCAAGTTTCATAGAAGTATTTGAGCGGTTGCAGGTATGATTTGGAACATATATTATTTCAGAACACACAGACACCGAGAACTATATTTACTGTCCAGGTCTTAAATATCAATTGGAAAAGGGAACACTCATTATTTGTATTTAGCCTTTCTGACGTGTTAATTGTTTTACAGTCCCCTAATGTAACCTTTGAGGTTAGAAACAAATCCCTTTTATGAAGTTTTTCCCTTGAAAATCTATCATACAGCTGCTTTCTTCTCTTTTTGTGCATCATTTCTGTAGTGAAGGGTTGTGAGGACTATGAAGTTTTACTTGTGGTACACACAGTTTTCCCCACGTTCTTTTTTGCAATTCTAAGAAATCAAAATGCATTATGACGTTTCCAATAGATTTTTTCTAGTGTTTGTACCAATTTTACGTCTATTTTGAGCCCTGATGTCATATATATATATATATATATATATATATATATATATATATATATATATATATATATATATATACGTCCAGCCTCGTTGCATTTTTTTCTTCCTAGGACCTGTCCAGCAGTGTGAAGTGGATTTCACATTTTTTTGTACCGCTGAACGGCGCTAAGTGTCTTAAATTTGTACACACGTGGGTATTAATTGCAGATCATTTCCCTTCCTGCACGCTGTATATATAATAATATTCCTGAATAATTACGAGTACCAGCAGCATCACTTAGTTTCGTAACTTTCAGTCATAAAACACGCTTTACTGTGATTAATTGAAGTTTTTGTTTCAAGTTTTTTCTCAATCTGTGTTGATACTAGAAGAAAATGAAGCAGATGATTAAGTCCATCTTTGATTGTACCTAACACGTGTACCTAACACCTGTACCAAACACTTGTACATAACACTTGCAAACAATGATATTTAATGTGATGCATATGTAACATTTTGTTTCCATTAGTTTATGTTTCGAACTGATATCATGACTTGCTGTTCTTGTCACCCTTTACATACTGTTATGCATGTACTCCAGAAGACGGCACAAAATACATCTTTATGAGTACTGCGCCATTATCAATAGGATACATCTTCATAAGTATTTGCGCCTCATAGGCAAAAGATGTCTATGTTAGCCATAATTTATCGACTAGTGAATTTCACCAAATTTTGTAATTCAGTGTCTCTTATTGTGTGCTGTGTATAATTATTTTATGACATTTAATCATTGGATACATCTCTACTTGTACTCCACCATACAATGAGCTAGGGTCACCGTGACTTATAATTTAAACTTTAATATCATCGTTTTATTATCTATTTTACCTCAGAATCAGTGACTGTTCCGTGTTATTTACACCTCTTTATGACCCGAACATTTGGAGTTAGCAATAATTGAATGGAAACCTGACCTAGGTATGAATTTTGCTGATCTTTTAAACTTCGTGTTGGGTTTTTCTGAAACATGAGTGCATACATCCCTCTTGAATCGACATCCATACAAAATGTGCCGCATAATATACATCTCATATGTTACAGGCGTATGATACCTTTTGTCTTTACCTCGTTCATTACCACCGCTCCGGTGGCCAAGTGGTTTGAGCGTCCGCCTCGGATGCGGGAAGTCGTGGGTTCGAACCCCGGCCGAGTCATAACAAAGACTTCTAAAAATGGTATTAACAGCTGCCTCGCTAAGCGCTCAGCATTAAGAGGTTAATGTTAGGACTGGTTGGCCTGGTGTCAGGATAATGTGACTGGGTGGGACATCATGTTACATGTCTGTGGCATGATGCCCCAGTGCTAGACATCACTTTAAACTGCCACACTGCAGACATCGTAGCGATATGACTGAAAAATTGTTAAAGCTACGTTAAAAATCTAAATCACACACACACACACACACACACACACACACACACACACACACACACACAAACACACACACTCGTCCATTACCATCTCTATCGTATATCCTGTCTTGTTTGCTGGCAAGTTACAATGCTTCTCTTTCAAGACCAGTGACAGGAAACAATTTGCCTTATCCCTATGCCATGTGATATACATTTGACATTTTACTGGTGTTGGACACATTTTCTCTTTATGCCATGACCATCTCTGTAGTATAGAAAAATATGTTTTCTGATAAGGTCCGATTCTTATCTTTCAAACCAGTTACAGAAAGCAACTTGACTTATCTCTATGTGAATTTCATAAACTTAAACTTTAGCAGCAGGGAGGGTGAACAGAACATTTTGCTGGAGACCTTATTTATGAAAAATAAACCTTCCTACGAAAATGAAATCTCAAGGTCAATAATGTTAAACCAAAACCTCTGTCAGGCCATGAGATTTCTCTAATTGGGTTAGCTCATTTTGTTACATCATCGTTTTTATTTTATGGCGTGTTTCGTTTACGTGTTGGTCACTTAATGCTGGTCGTTCACCCTCCCTGCTGCTATAATTAAATTATTATTGATATAACAATAATGATAGGAGAATCTCACACAACTAGATTAGCTCAAGAGCGACTAGATGCAATTAAGAAATATTTACCCGTCCGTAATTATGTCAAGCAGCAACTACAAGAACGTCAGGAGTCTCAAGTGGAATTTGCAGAAGGTGCAGAACAGTTATTTAAACCTGTTACAAAGACTACTAGGGGTCTTCTTCCCGCGTTGGAGAAAACCGCTGAGGCTACAACTGCAACACAGAAGGTTATTGGAGCATTACCAAACCAAATTAAGGAAGCTATAGAGTCTGCCGATAAAACACGTGCTGAAATTCAAGATGTTAAAAATATTGTCGAGGATCTGTCTAAACCAGAATTAAAAACTCGGTATTTTAATCAACAAGGCTATGCAGAAGTTATAACTGATCCTGTTAAGGTTGCTGCAGCGGGATTTCAGATTCGGCATCAGCTTCTAAAGCCAGAATTTTATAATACTCCAGAAAACGAGTGGGTTGCTAGGGTATTTCGTGAGTACAAGGATATTCCACAAATCATTAAAAAATGTAGAGAAGAATATGATGATTTTGTTAATAAAGTTTATGAAATGAAAAAAGATATTGGAACACCAGTTATATCATCAAAAAAGCAGAAATATCGACGGCGGAGACAACCATCACCTGATCCCGGTGTAGCTGAAAGAGAAGACCCAGTACAACAATTACAACAACGAGAACGACCATCACCACAACAATTACAACAACGACTACAACAACAAGAACAACAATTTCAAGAAAAAATGAAACGATTGCAATCACCACGACAACCAGTCAGAACAACAAGTGAGGAAGAATATCAAGATTCCCCCGGTGCCACTGGAAGTGGTCTTACTACTCAAGGAAGTGGCCTTATTATTTGTCCTAATAACGTCCTTGCCGATGTTGAAAGACTAGAAATTCTCATTGGAGGAAAACGAGCTGGTAATAATTCCCCAGAAATAATTAATGAAGCAGCTGATATTTGTAAACGATTATTTACAGGTGGTGTTATGGATATTAATATATATCGGTCCCTTATTAATGAAATCGCCGATGATTATCACAGTGATTAAGTATATAATTAAATACAATGACTATAATAAGATGATCATACATAATACTCAACGTGGACCGACCATGGTCAGGGTAATAAATTCACGATTACCAGTATACAAAACGATCTACGGAGATGGCCTAGGTGATGTTGTTCAAGGTATATTTAGAAGGATAGCCCCAAAAGCAATACCACTTGCAAAGCAACTGGGAATGAAAGCTATTGACGTTGTTCGTGAAAAAGGTATTTGCGCTGTTGGTGATGTTGCTAGCAAAGCATTCTCAGCAATCAAGGATAGACTAGCACGATTAATACGACGAAAACCTCAGCCACCAGTGAAACTGGCCAGCACTGAAGTGATGCCCGCAAATGTCAGTAAAATAATAAATCAAGCTGCTAATCAAAAACTAGCAGAATTAGTTGGTGTACCAATGTCAGAAAAAGAAAAAAATATGACCGCTAATCTGATAGCTGGAAGTGGTTTTCGTGTTAGACGATAATAAATATAATAAAGATGTTCAAACGTATATCTGATCCCGCATTTGATATGGACGCACCGGTTCTTAAGGATGAGTCTGTGCGCGATTATCAGTATTTCTCTTATGACGCACGAATTCCAGATCAGCGTGGACGAATTGAACTTCAAGTTCAAGATACAAGCAGATATTTCTTACCCGCTGAAGCATTCATTGAAGTTGAAGGTAAAATTTTTAAACCAGATAATACTGAATACGGAAACGATGATCGATTTGGTTTTGTTAATAATGGAATCATGGCGTTGTTCGACAGCGCTACGTACATGATTGACGGAAAAAATATTGAATCAATTCAAAAAGATGTTGACGTTGCAACGACGATACTTGGTCTTTCAAGATACAACGACTATTATTCAAGATCAGCTGGGCCATCAATGATGTTTGCCAAAGATACAACTGATCATCCAGAAAACAGAAATGTAACACTAAATGCAGCTGGGGACACAGTTGTATCGATGAATGCAAATTTTAACTTAGGATTTGCAGCACGTAAAGCAATGTTGAAAGATAGAATGTTTTCATGTGCAATTCCATTATCACATATTTTTGGATTCTGCAGAAATGTTAGAAAAGTTATTTTCGGAGCCAAGCACACAGTTGTACTTGTAAGAAAAGCCGCGGACGATGATGCAATATGGCACATTGAAGGAGTTGACGATGCTGCAACTAGAGCATTGCATGGTAAAGTAATACTAACAAAACTTTCATTGTGGATGCCAGGTAATGACTCCAACACTACCTGAAGAAGTACGTTTACTTTCTTCTATGAGTCAAGGTGGTAAATCAATGTTATCATGGTTGACAATGACCACAGATTCTATCCAGAGTAACATTAATGGTTTATTTACATGGCAAATAGCTTCTCAGCAAGGTGTTTCTGCACCGCGAAATATATTTATTGCATTACAAAATACTGCACGAGTAAATAATCAACTACAAAGTATTATGATATTTTGACAAACTCGGTGTTTCTGAAGTTTCGTTGAGAATAAATGGACATCAAGAACCATTCGAGGATATTTTGTTGAATTTCGAGCTAAATCATGTAGCACGTGCATATTATCGATTAATGACATTCACGGGGCGTGATCAGAATATTGATTCTGGTTTACAAATATCACAGTTAGATTTTACAACGTTGTATCCGATTTATTACTTTTCGCTGGAACATTTAGATTTAACCAGACAGTTCGTCGTTGACATACATTTTCGAGCTCGTGTGTTACGAGGAGTTATTGTTAATTACAGAGCAATCGCCGTTATACTCAGCGATAAATCAATGTTACTTGAAGGTGTTGGTGGACGAATCAGAGTTGTTGATGCTCCAGTAGAAAACATGTAATTAAATCCCTGATTTAAAATCAGGATGATAATTATAAATGTCATATCAACATGTTAATGTCAGTCTGACTCCTGGTCAGATTAAAAAGCTACAATCATCATCAAAAAATAATTGTGCTGTAAAAATATCACTAAAGCGAGAACAAATCGCAGGTGGTCCGAATAAGCTATCATTATAAGAACGCCAGCATAGGCATTTCAATGAAGCCAAACAATCAAAGACTGGCATAAAACTTAATCTTTCTGCGAGTGCCATTAAAGACATCGCTAAAACGGGTGGCATATTTCCACTTATTGCCGCGTTACCAGCAATAATAGCCGCTGCAGTCCCAGCTGTTGCAAAAGCAGCTGCTGGAATGGCGTTAAAGAAAGCAACCGGTCAAGGAATTATACACGCAGAAAACTTTAAAAAAAAGATCACGGGCAAAACAACAAGGAAGACCTCTAAGAGCTCCAAACGTGCCACAGCCGGGCCGTCTAAGATTATCAGGCCCAGTATACGGTCGCGGTCTAAGACTTCCAGGGACCCCATATTCATGGTACGGAAAAGGCCTAAGATTGCCGCGGTGACTTCGTCACCGAGTTCGATGATTCTTCCTATGTCTAATTTTGATTTACTTAATGCTGCTAAGCAACTGAATATAAAAAACTTCAGAGGTGTTTTTATGCGTGATCAATTACCTAGAACTGCTAGCAATTCTGAAACTGGTATTATTAATCTCGATAAAAACTCTGGTCCAGGCACTCATTGGGTTGCATATGCAATTGATCCACGTGAAATAATTTATTTTGATTCGTATGGGTTGGCACCACCAAAAGAATTTTTAAAATATGTTAGCAACATGCAAAGTAAGAACTCGATGCGTTCTAAGATCTGGTATTCAACATTACCAACACAAAAATTAACAGATCCACCGGTATGTGGCCGTGAAACCCTCGCTGTACTCGACGCAATTTCACTGGCACCACCAGGAAAACCACCTCATAAAGTCGTACACGAATATACCACAGAACACTACAGGCATAGCCAGAACGCATCGCGTTAGAACGCTTTGCGTTCTGCAGACATTTTAAACAGATATTAGTAAATATAATGGTTGATATTTATGGAAGATCTTCTCGCAAAGCTCAGCAGCAAGTCGATTTATCTAAATATGCAACTCTTGACCAGCTCAGAAATGAAATCGATGATTTATTAAATATCACAAGTGTGGATCAAAATGAAGTCTTTTTTTATCAGGATAAACAAGGACGATTAAAGACAAGTAATATACAACTGTCAGATGTACTTATACGAATTCCCACCGCGGTTATTAATAATATCGTTACTTTTGCTGATCAAGGTAAAATACAAGATTCCGGTAAGTCAGTTAACGATTTTATCAAGCGAGCGGGTGATTTATTCACCGGTAACATTATCATGAATCAAAATAAAATTACATACCTTGGAAACCCAACCGCAGATACAGAGGCAGCAACAAAAAAATACGTCGATGATCAAGAATCTAAGTATGTATTAGTCAACGGTGGTATAATGCGTACATTTCTCAACATGAATAATAATGGTATTAATAATCTTAGAACACCAGAATCAGATTTCGACGCTGCAACGAAAAAAATACATCGATGATATCGCTAGCGATCAAGTGACATCATTAACAACAATCAACGATGAAATGACCGCATTTAGAACTGATTTTTCCAATCATGTACATACGTTCTTAAATTTTCGTAGAAACATAAAGAGATCTATTAATGAATTTTTTGGAAGTCCACCAACTGTTGACATAAAACTTGCTGACATTAACACAAAAATCAACGATATTGTTAGTGGAATTCCTAATATCATCGAAAAAACTAATCTTGTTAAAATTCCACACAAACAAATTAACAATATCGTGTGCACAGTAGCATCAGTATCATCAACATGGACACCGCGCGATAACAGTCTCGAACATACCGCAGAAGTAACTGGGTTATACAGGCTGTCTATGTACGGTTTGGAAATTACTGGGGCCACTTCATCATCACCGAATGTACATTATAATCCTCTACTGGTGATGCTAAATAAGAACACCAAAGAAACATTTACGTTGACATCAACTGAAATGTCCCCGAGACGTTATTGGTGGTGTCTGGAATTCGTAGCTGAAACTCCTCAATTAATTACTTAGATGACAGTATAATGAATCAAACCCCAGTGACGGAGTCACTTATTGACGTGGATCGTTACAGATACAATCAAGTATGTGAGTGTGAAACCAAACTAAAAAATATCGTTGACAATTATACAGTAAAGGTAAAAAAATATCGCAGGCGTGTGGTTATCATTGATATAATTGTTTACTCAGTTTCTGCTATTATTGCTGGAACCGGATTATTATTATCAACAATAACAATGACAGAACCTGCAGTTGTAACAACTGTCGTTTCAACGGCAACAACATGCGCAGATATCCTTAGGATTATCGCAAAGAAGATAGCTACATGTACAAACACAAAATTACACGAGTATATAATAAAACTACACACGTCGGTGTCTGCATGCATTAAACTATCATCGTATCTTTCGGCGTATCTCAGTGATGGTAAAATATCCAATGAGGAGTTCATAACGATAATGAAAATTTATGATGAAGCATTCAGAATCGCTAGCGATTCTAGTGACGAAGTCACTCATAGCCACGGAACGCAGAGCGTTCTAGGTGAAAAAATAAATGATCAAAAAGTCCCCGATTTAAAATAATAATGACAATAATAATAATATCAACGTTAGAACTATTACAACAGATCGTCACTAATACAACCCCGTCAAAAACAACAATGATATCATTAAGTTCGACCAATCCTGAATTCAGTATTAACTTTCCAACTGCAATTTCAGCAAGTGAAATAGCATTAGCACAATTGCGAGTTTATCATAGCTGGCCAAATATCAGGTCAAAATCGTTTGGTGGACAACCAGCAAACAATTCACTGGTATTTGCAAATAAGAATAAACCTGATGGAACTCCTGATTGGCAAGTTGTTGGAATTTCAACGGGCAGTTATCAAATAGAACAGATTAATGATGAGTTCCAACGCAGAATTAAATCTATTACAGGAAAAGAATCCAAAATAGCAATTACTGTTTACGAACCAACATTATCAGCGGCGATTGAAATAAATTCCCCTGATTATGTTGTAGATATTTATCAAAGTTCAATCAAATCAGTGTTAGGATGGCCTGATGTTCCCCCAGACCAAAGGTCAAATGGAATTCCAGAACCAAAACAAGAAGAATTTCTTACAACGGAAAAAGATTTATAAAAATCCCAGAATATCGACAAAAATATCCATGGCATTATATAGGATTCGAATATGATCCAAGCGACAGTGAACGTTATTTTACTGATTATGATGGTAAAAGAATCCCCAAAATTACTCGGGTATTGTTTGATGAAGAACTTTTTAGAGATTTTAGGGCGATATTTGATACTGAATATCTGAAAGTATCTAAAAATTTAATAAGTTTATTAACTTCATTAAAAGATAATTACAACGATGATGTAAAGACCAAATAATCGAAGCAATACAATACATAAATATGTTGTTTTTTGATTTATACATAGCCAATCGAAGTATTATAGACAGTGTAACTGATGTTACTGGACGTTATAGAGGTACAGAATCAAGACAATTATTTCTTGATCATTACAAAATAACAGAAAAAGATTTACAAACATTTATTATACCAATTTTAGATAACACTGATATGAAAAAATCATTAACTGATCTTATTGAAGAATATTTTCCCGGAGTAATTGAATCATGGAGAAAAATAGCCCCACCACCGGTTATTCTTAAATATAATAACGATCCACATGGTGGAGGCCGTCATATCTCGCCGGGTATTGTTAATATAACATCAACGATCGCAGTCAATCTAGTATGTGACGTAATTGATGGCAGATATCAAGTAGATCTTTCAAAAAGTGGCACTGCAGAGCAAGGATATATATTATACTCATTCAGTCCTCAAGCTCCGCCTGGGTGGTTAATTGTATCTGAGCCAATTAACCCCGTTTATCTACGTGTACATAATCCGTTATTATCAAGGATACATTTTAAACTTAATGACCAGGCTGGACACATTCTGGATTTGCGAAATGAGGTTTTAAGTATTAATCTGTATGTATGATCATAATGCGTCATCGTAAAAAAAAAAAATATCCGAATCTAACTCGGATTAGAATAATTTTTTTTTACTGGGGTAAATCGTAATTATCAGAATCTGAATAAAAAAATAAATAAATATTATATTATAAATAAATAAACTGTATACTGTCAATTTTGCCAGGGATTTTGTTTAGCCATTACCACATTGACTTCATCTTCATTATCACTTTCATTTTCACAATGCTCCCTCAACTGTCTTATACGACAGTTCACAACCTTTTTCTGTTCGTATTCATGAGATAATTCTAACTTAATTTTGTCAATAGCTTGTGAGAGAGGTACAAACAACTTTACCTGATTATATGTAACTGTTGCCAGCGACTGTAACATTGCCTGCTGGATAAACTTCATGAATTTATAATCAGATGGCAAATTATATCTATTTTCTAATTTCCGTTGTTCTAATGATTCAAAACCACACAGAATTTTTTCAGGATTAAGATTATCAGATATATTTATACCGTTATGCTGTAATTTTTTTAATCGCAGAAATAATAACATTAATATTTTCAGAATTCATTATATTATAAATGTTTGTTTAAAATAAAAATAAAATCAGAATAATATTAATAAAATAAAAATAATAGTCCTTAGAAAGGACTGTTTCTGTGGTCGGCACAACACATAGTAGCGTATTTACAGCAAGAGCATATTTACAGCAATTATATACATAATCTTAATTATACAGCAATTATATACAAGTTTTTTTTTATAGACGGCACAGTTACATATAATCTTAATTAAGGACAGCACAAAACACAGAATCTTAATTACAGTAGCGTATTTACAGCAAGCATATTTACCGCAATTATATTTACAGTAACGTATTTACATATTTACAGTAAACGTATTTACAGTAACGTATTTACATATTTACAGGGACAGCACATACAAACGGGCCTTCTCTACGTTCAACAGAAATTTGCACACTCTTCCCCATAATCAACCCGGGGAGTGTGAAAAAACACACCCACCAAGTGACATGGGGGAGAGTGTGCAAATTGCCGTTAGACGTAGAAGGGGCGGCGGAGCCCCACTAAATAAGAGAATTTTTGGCATAATTTCGCCCTCGCCGGCAATGTGCCGGTCACGAGAATCGAACTCAGGACCTCGAGCATGAGAATCCAACGCGTTAGCAATCGACCACCGGATTTCCTTACATATATATGTTAAAAAAGTTATTATATAGTAACCTAATACTGCGCAGGCACTTACAGTATACAGAATAAAATCACAATTATTGTAAACTGTAGTGTGGATTTCTTAATAAAATCACAATTATTGTAAAATGTGAATTTATTTCAATTTCCAAAATACACTGTTAAATTAAGAAATCTATAGATGTAAGACCCGCATTTCTGCCGAGTTAAAAGTCTGTATTTCATCAACCGTTGCCAAGGATACTAAAACATTGATCAGTTACATGAACACATGCCATACTTATGTCTAAAAATAACTTGCTGATGTATACATACATGTATTGCTGCTGACACATACACACATCATTTTTATGAACGATATATTTATTTATGGACGAAATAACACATACAATAAGGAAAGATATATCGAAACTTACTCAAGACAATGTGGGTTCCGTTTCACTGTGACCAAAATTCGCAATATATTGCTGTCATATAACGTAGTACAACAAGCACGACAACTGCTTGATTTACTAAGTTATGTTTGACGGAGTTGTCTCGTTTAATCATCTGATACCATAAGAACATACTCGAAATTGATTTTTTGTCCAAATCTTTTTGAAAATGCAGATTTTGTGATATTATCTGCCACGCTTTTTACTGAAGGTGGTACTATGTTAAAATATTTACCAACAGAATTAATTGATTTAAATATAATTTCTTGGCCAGTCTCTGTATTTACAGATTTAACAGCGCTTGCTTATCGTGCGCCGCCAGAATTTCCGGACTTGCAATTTTGACTTTGTGTAACAATTCGCAAGTTATCAAGCGAGTTATCAAGTTTATCATCACTGATGTGATCGATTACAAGTCCATCTTTAATGAATCCATGAAAACATTCGTAGATGAACCTATGTAATAAATAAGTTTTATTTCCACTGGTATTAAATCCAAAATATCCAGTATTAATAACCCTACCGACTGGTTTTTTTAATCTACAGTGCCTAATTACACCATCACTAGATGCTTCATAATTTTTAATGACTAGATGCGTTACAAACTCATTTTGCTCCATTTACATACTAATATTATTTGTTTAAATCATTATTTTGAAAATCTAGCGAGATAATCTTCTTCGGTTTTTATAGGAGATTCACCTGACGATGTTAAAGTGTTATTTTTTTTATCGTAATATCGTTTCAGCTCTCTGTATTTTTTACCACCACACTGCACACACAGCTGAGTTTTTCCTCTGACTCCAACACCACACCGCACACACGGTTTTGGTCATAAACTTCTATGTCTAACGCACTGCATATGATAACCGCAGAATTCTTTTACGCAAGTTCTGTTACAAGGAGAAGTATATCCGATTCTGAGCCAGTGGCATTGATTCTTTGTTTGAATCATATACAAGTAATTAAAATTCAATTTAAATATATATTCGTCTTAATTATAATAATGCAGGAATTATCCACAATTGAACCCTCTAGAGCTAGATTTGATCTTGACAGATTGCCGAAATATAAATTTAGTTTTCCGATGCAAGATCTAGCTTTAACGAATAAGGATATAACTAAACGTATCCGTGAAGCCAAAAAGGAATTTCGCGACGATGGTGCGGCTCATGTGTGGTCGACATTCAGAATTGGAAATACTGTCGAAGTAATGAATGACAAACGAGGAAGAGAGATTATTGACTACCTTGATGTTCAGGATATTTTATTTTAATAAAATTTATTGTAAAGATAGAAGACGACACTTGGATTATCCGTGACAAACGTGATTCTGTCCACATGCAGTCAGGAAATAATATTGTTCTCGGTAAAAATTCCAGACCAGGAATACTGACTGGTATTGAAAACCGTAGTATGAACGAGCATATCCTGTGACTGCGGTTGTGTACGCAATATATCCGTTAAATAATAAACCTAACGTTGGGGATCTCAAACCTATGAAACTGTCATCCTTGACTTCGTCAAGAATAAATTGTGTAGCTGAACGGGTTACAGAACACTTCACAAACGCGATACGCGGAAACGGTTTAACGGATTTACGACGTAAAAAAATAAATACGTGGGCAGAAGCAGTTAAAGATACCGGAGCGTCTATCAGCGACGTTGCTGAGCTGGGAAAGAAATCAAAATTCTCAATAACAGTGAAGACGTTAACCGGAGAGATTTTGTACAAATCGAAATATAAATCAAGAGGAGCTTCGATAGATATTATTGATCATAACGCACACGCATGGACTGTGGCAGTATCAATATTTCCACGAGACAGAACGGTTAAATTTTATAATGGTCATGTATTTGATTTTATCAGAAATATCAGTAAAATTGACCCTGTATCTGTTTGGCTGTTTCAAAGTTCGGAATATGATTATCATGATCAGTTTGTACGGTCTAATGGTGATATTTATTGTACAGAATCTCTCCACGAAGAAATGAAAAATCTTGCATTAAAATATACCGCTGATGATATTAAGGTTGGACAATTACTGAATAATTGTTTCACCGTTCCATCAGTTGCTGCTGACGCTGCTCAGGAGAAAAATTCATGGAAACCGACACGATCGGAATTTCTTGAAGATGTCCAACACAGTTGTGTGGAATACGGACATGGTGGATTGTGGAATACTAAATACGATTATAGAGACGTTATCTCAGTTGATATGGTAGCATGTTATCCTGGAAGTTTTCTTGGATACGGAGAGTGTTCTGAATACTTTAAGAGACTTGGACATCCGACACACGAGATGACCAGAGTTGCGATAAATGGACCCTTACCAGATTTTGACTTAACCGGATTCGCCTGTATAGAGCCGTTCGAGTTTTACGGGGATCTCCATCCGATTGTTTATGCGTGGTTTGGAAGACACTTTTCAGAAAAATGTTGGGTTCCAATAGTACTAATACAGTACATGCTTGATGCTGAAATTTTAATATCGTTAAAAGTGAGTGAAGCAATTATATCATACCGCGTGCAGAAACAAGTTTGGTTGCCAGAACCGGATATATTTAATATTAATGATGCTAGGAGAGATTTTCCTTATCTTAACGAAGATGATATTTTTAAAATTACTAATAATATACGTAAATGCAGGAAAAAACAAGATGAGAAACTTGCAAAAGATCTCAGCAGAAAAATAATCGGTAAATTTACGCAAGGAGGATGATATGATCATAAACGACATTGTACAAGATTAATTATGGACGATGCTGAAGTCGATTTTATAATTGCTGATACAACGTAGAAAAACACATTTTATAAGTCGAAGTAATGCTTATTTATCAGACGGAAGTAAATTAAGTACAATTGTGAGCTATACTGATGGCGAGTCACCGCAGTTTACTCATTTAAGATCTTCGATGCTAGCGTACGTTTCGATAAATCTATTATCGATGATAAACAGATTTCCTCTGATTGCAGTCAGAGTCGCGACAGATTCATTTTATATAAATAAAAAAAATATGCGGATTCGGTAAAACAATTGCATATTAACAATCATGCATCATGGGGAGAATGGAGAATAAAAGATGAAGATATAATTAGTTATTCTGAATCTGCCAACGTTGAAATTGCGGAGACATATTACAAAAATAATCAAATATCAGAATTGTCATCTGCACCATCTGTATGTGATCCTGTGGCTAGACATAAAACCGTTTATCTTAATGGGTGTGGTGGTTCAGGTAAAACAACACGCGCGATTGAATTATTTAATAATTGTTCTGATATGATTGTTTTGACACCGACACATAAACTCGCCAGGGAAATAAAAGAACGAGGAGTAAAATCATGTACATACCATAGTTTCTTCAGATGGTGCGGAGACACATGGACTCCATCGCGGATGGGTGAGAAATACATTCCTAAAACTATCATATGGGACGAGATATGCACGGTGTCGCTAGAGGTATTAAAAATATTTCTTGATTGGCTGTTATTGAAGAATACTGCTGTGATAATGTGTGGCGATCATGGTCAACCGCCACCTTTTATTGGATCGTCTCCACATGAGTGGCTGAAAACATTTGTAGATTATTACGAAGAAATAACTGATGACCATAGAGCTATTGATAAATCACTAAAAGAGTTTAAAAAGTTAATAAGACTACAGCCAGATAAAATACAGTGTGAGATAATGCGTAAAGTAATTCCAGAAACTCCTATGAATGATTTTTGGACTTTATGGAGACCTGCTGATTTGATAGTTGCAAGTAGAAAAATAGTTCGCGATACACTTCAACAACAATTATTTACGTTACATAAAGAAAATTTTTCAAATCTACCTGTACCATTATGTTATCGCCCAGCAGATACTCGACGACAGAATGTTGATGTTGAGATTCCTGGTGGTGGAATACAAAATCTTGTGCTAAATGATATTGTTTTAATTGTTGTTGATGTTTTTGAGAGCGCGTTAAGCATGGATAAATCGCCGTGGACGTTAAGATAGGCTATAACGATTCACTCGTCAGAGGGACTAACTATTACTGATACAAATATTTAGATTGTTGATGATCATATGAGTGGTCAAATTTAGTTTATCTTGCAGTGTCTCGAGTCAGAAGAATATCTCAACTGCACAGGGTTATCATGGATTGCGTAATAACCGAAGAAATCACTAACAACTTTGTCGATATCAATAAAAAATTAGCGAGCTATAAGCAATGTGACAAAAAAAATAATCGCGACTTTGATATGGATGCTGAATTTATTATAACACTAAAACAACGACAGATTAATCATTGTACAAGTTGTAACTGTAATATGTTGTGGCAGTATTCAAATAATAATCCAAGACAATTTACCGTTGATAGAATTAATAGTAGTCTTGGTCACACACGCGAAAATGTGATGCTGACCTGTTTTGAATGTAATCGACGTCGGGGGGCTGGACGCTATGCAAGTTTACAAAAGTGAGCGCGGTGGGAATTGTGTGTCTTTAGGAATTATTTGTAATTGTTCGCGTACAAATCCACGCTGAGGAGCAGTTGAATCTAACCTGTAGATTGCAGGTCTACCTGTGGACCTTACCACGCTAGAAATTTTATGTGTGGTCACACTCCAGATAGGATCAGTTGCTCTTTTTCTACCTCCTTCAAGTTCACCAGTTTCATATAAATATCTTACGGTCCCATTACCTAGTACTGGTTGAGAGGAAGATTCACGTCGGGGTATTGGTATATATTCTTTTGTGACCGCATTTGAAGGTTTCATAGAAGTTGCACGAGTAATCTCATTATTTAACGCAGCTATCACACTTGGTAACCTTGCAACCCATTCACGAGATCTTTCCATGGACTTAAAGTCAGTGGATATTTCCTTTGCAGATTGATATCCAAATAACCGCTCAGCAAGTGTTCGATTAAATCGTTCAACGATTGCCTGATCACGATGAATTTCAGTGTGTCCTCGTCTGATTTTAACGTTATGTGTTTTCATCAACGATGATACTGTACCAAGAAATTCTTTGCCAGGATCAACCTGTAGTAGTTGTGGCCATCGTAGACCACCACGTTGACAAATTCGTTCAAACGCAGATGCAACTTCAGTTGCTGTCTTTGTTGACAGTGTTTCTGCTTCTTTATATCTACTTGCAACGTCAACGACAGTTAACGCGTATTTGTATGTGCGCGATTGACATCTGCCAATTTTAATGGTATCATGTGGTAAAAACAAAATATCTGCTTGATGAACTTCATTGGGAGTACTGACATCAAAATGTGCATACTGAATTTTTTTAGGTGGTGGTAGATAAATTTGCCATATTGCCTGTCGTGCTAACCACACTGCAGCAACAGCACGTGAGACTTTTGCTACTTCAGCCAGTTTACTAATTGCTGCTTTCCCTCTCCAATATCCTCTTGGGCTATAATAAACAGATTCGATTATAATAGTTATATAATTTAATTACCAGCCCCTAGCACTAGTTTACCTTTCATAGCAGATTTTAATAGGAAGCTAGCAAGTTTTTCTCTGAGAGATTTATTTTTTATGGAATTTAATGCGTGAATCAGCTTTACATCTGCAATATGTCGTTGTTGCAAATCTTTATTTTTATACGCGACATCATGAACGTGACACGCTTGATCAGTTGCGTTTATTGGATACTCTCCAGGTCTTGGTTGATCTCGTTCATCAAGTCGAATATCAAGTCGAGTTCCAGGACCACAATAATTATATCCATGAAGATGTTTCTCACCAGGATACTTTGCCCACGGAGCTCCTGGTAATTTACCTAACGAAGCAGCGATATCTCCAACTGTCTTTGTCGATGAAATTAATTTGTATTTTTTTGTACCACATTTCACACACTTGCCTGTAAGTGCGCGCCTGTTATTTTTTGTTATTATTGTCGTTAATCCACTGGTATGGGTGGGTGCTCTACATCGAACACAATATAAATCCATATTATTATTATATGGATATAATTGACTTCTCAGCGACACGAAAACAAGAGCCAGTCAAACATCATCCAGCGCTACCAAATTCCATCAGAGCAATTATACTTGGCCCATCTGGGTCTGGTAAAACGCAATTATTACTTAATCTGATAATGCGATGGCTCAAGTGGGATAAATTATATTTAGTAGCACCATCTGTAGATGATCAACGATGTTACGAAGTACTTAAAGATTTTAATGAAAATGCAAAGTCGCTGACGTGTCCTGATAAAGATAATGATGTTATTGATTTTATTACCGATATCGATGAAGCTCCATCCATTGATGGATGTATCAATAATCTCGTAGTATACAATGATGTAATGCTGGACAAACAATCCAATCCAGCTCGGATATTTTCGCGAGGCCGTCACAAAAATACAGACGTGATTTATTTAACTCAGAAATACACACAAATTCCAAAAGTGATCAGAGATAATTGTAATATCTTAATTGTGTTTAATGGAGTAGATAATTATACTTTGCAAAATATTTATTATACTTGGTGTTCAGGGGACATGGACATGATTAAGTTTAAAAGCTTCTTTTCAAAAGCACAAGCAGTTCCGTTCGGATTTATAACGATAAATTTACATGACCCAAGATCTAGATATCGTATAGGTCTGGATAAAATTTTTGGTTAATTATAGCAGCAGGGAGGGTGAACGACCAGCATTAAGTGACCAACACGTAAACGAAACACACCATAAAATAAAAACGATGATATAACAAAATGAGCTAACCCAATTAGAGAAATCTCATGGCCTGACAGAGGTTTTGGTTTAACATTATTGACCTTGAGATTTCATTTTCGTAGGAAGGTTTATTTTTCATAAATAAGGTCTCCAGCAAAATGTTCTGTTCACCCTCCCTGCTGCTACTTTTCTTGTTTTCAACAATGTACTATTAAAGAATATGTTTGCAATTAAACGATTCCGTTCTTGTTCTGAACATCTTTTTACCTATTTTCATTTTCCAAATGAGGCGGAGTAGCATTTCCATGGCCTCTATAATATCTTTCACTTACATTTCCCTCCCTTACAGAGCAACAATTGTTTCATCTCCTGTGTGTCTGAAGATGAGAGCTTGCACAGGATATATTTTTGTGCAAAATGTCAACAGTGGTAGAAAATGATTCCCCTTCTTCTCTGGTTCAGATGTCAGTTCATGTTGTGTATAATGTACACTTTTCGACATTTATTTAACTTGTGAAGTGCTACTACATCATTAGGATGCTGACCGCTTCATGTCCAAACTTAACAATAATCGGCTAGAGCTGCGCTTCTCCTGGCCCATTGCATATACAAAAATTTCAGCTGAAAATACTGTATTTTTGTTTCACTCTCAGGTTGTATACTGTTTATACAAGTGCTCTGTTAACCATTACTCTCAGTTATATACTTGTTATGCCACAACTTGTCTCCAAGGTATCATAATAATTATTCAATGCAGAAAAGGATAAAGAAATACACTTGCACTACTAGTTTCACGTGTCTACCAGGTTCGATCCAAATGCCTTGAAGAGTTTGAGCTATGATCTGGAAAAAAAATTATGAGCATACGAATAACCATATGCACTCCCCGCATATGATCAATGGATGCGGTGAGGCAAAAGGCATTATTTATATTCGGCCCATCTAGCGTTTTGTTTCTCTTTCACAGACAACCTGCGATGAGTGCATCAAGGTAAGAAACATATTTTCTTTGTGTTACTCTTACGCATGCCACTGTATGATACACCTGCTTTCTTCTCTGTTCATCTATCACGTTTAAAATAGGTAGTTCTAGGAGTGGGTATGAGGGTCAAGGACTTTTCTTCCAGAAAATGTATTCCTATGGGTACATTATGATTCTGATAAATCAAAATATTTTTTATTCTAATGTTCCCGACAGTTTTTATCTCATCTCTGCCAAGCAGGTGTCTATTGCAAGAACCATGTCCAAACTCAAGGCCATTCCTTGGTGATAATTTTGAACAAACATTGTGCACTTAATTCCTTGATGCAATTCATAATAGTTGTCATCCAGGCAGTGTTTGAGATATTCTAAGGCAAATTTCTTAACTTGAGGCTACGGCGCGACTTTTGAGCTATTATTCTGTGACTGTAGTCACTGCACAGTACGTAACCAGTGAAATACCAATAGTCGGCTAGGTAGGAGAGCTAGCCACTTATAGCAGTAGACAGGTTGGTTCAAGGCAAGTAGAATATCTCAAAAACTGCCTGGATGACAACTATTTTGAACCGCATCAAACTACAATGTTTTCCAAAATTATCACCCAGGGAAAGGGCTTGTGCTTGCACTATGAGCATCACGTGTTCTCAAAAATGGCCTTGGGACAGGAAAAATGCATGTCTAAATTTAGAGGTGGAGTGCATCAACTTTTTATTCTATGAGTTTCAACTGACTTGTCAGGTCAAGTGAATGATATTCTTATGTTTTGCTTTATTATATCTATCCCAAGATATGGACATTTTTTTACCTCACTCATGTATTTTGTTTTTTGAAGAATTTTTATATTAGGCAGGTGTTAGCAACATTAAATTTGTGCATAAAAATTGTCCCTTGCACGCTAAGGAAAAACTACTATTTTTTATTAGTGAAGTTAACCACATCTGTTATTTTCTTTTTCTTTATGCATATGCAAGTAATTATTATACATTAGCCTCATTATATTTCCTTCCTTTGTCCTTTTTTGCCCAATTTCTAAGTTTGGTAGGCAATGGTGTACCCCCTCCCCCGCCACTTTATATCAGCTTCACTAGAACAAAAATACCAGTTCAGGAATTTTTGTCTGTGTGTCCGGCTACAATTATTTTTAAAGTACATTATAAATGTAAATGTCTACTTACATTTTCTTCCTTTGTACACTTTTTAAAAAAATATTCAACAAATATTTGCTTACAGATTAGAGAGGTTCTATAATTGATAGCTAAGAGTGTGTCTCAGTCAGTCACCTTTTGCCACTGTAAAATCCATTCTTAGCATTCAGTCAACATTGTCAAGGAGTTTGGGATTTTCCTGACTAGGGCGGCAAAGGAAAAAAACAGAAACGTCTTCCATAATAAACCATTTGAATTCTTTTCAATAAGGCAGTGTTAGCACACATTATACATTTCTGCCGCATTGTGGTCACTGTTCTAAAAGAGTAATAACATTATTATTTTTGCATAAAATATAATTTCCTTCATACCATTTTGCTAGATAATGTCTAAATAAGTGATATGTACAAATCTTTTGCCCGAAATTATTTTGCACAAAATGTTTAAGATGGCAGGGGACAATTTCATAAACTGGCCCATGGCAAATTTCTTAACTTAATGCTATGGTGTGACTTTTTGAGTTTTTATTGTGTAATCCTTAAAAACATGGTTATACTTGTTAATTTGGCCTTTGCGGCTTGTGTTCTTGAAACTGAAGTGAGACATGTACACCTCATGAAGTCATTGCACCGTATGTAGCCACTGAAATATCAAAAGTCGGCTAGGTAACAGAGCCAGTAACCTATACTAGCAGACACGTTGGTTCAAGGCAAGTAGAATATCTCAAAAACTGCCTGGATGACAACTATTTTGAATTACATCCAGCTGTTAAGAACACAATGTTTTTCAACATTATCACCCAATGAATGGGCTTGTGTTTGCACGGTGAGCAACAAGTCATCTCCAAATGGCCTTCGGACATAAAAATTGCGTGACTAAATTTAGGGGTGGGGTGCATCAACTTGTTATCCTATGAATTTCCTCTGACTTGTCAGGTCAAGTGAATGATATTCTTATGTTTTGCTTTATTATACTTATTCCAAGATAAGGACCTTTTCGATCTCACTCAGGTATTTTATTTTTTTATGAAGTTTTATATTAAGCAGGTGTATCCAACAGTTAATTTGTGCATAGAAACTGCCCGTTGCACCCTTAGTGCCACATCCATACAAAATGTGCAATATGACATACATGTCTCATTTTGCAGGCATTAGATAAGTTTTTTTATTTATCCCATTATCATCTCTTAGTATAATGTGACATGTTTACTGACAAGGTATACTTCTCTTTCAATACCAGTAACACGAAACAACTTGCCTTATTTCTATATCGTGCTACAGTGCCTCTGTAATATCTTTTGCTTACATTTCCCTCCCTTATGTAGTAAAACTGATTTCATTTCCTATGTATCTGGATATGAGAGCTTGCACAGGATGTACCTTTTGTGCAAAATGTCAACAGTGGTAGAACATGAGTCCCCTTCTTCATTATATGGTTCAAAATGTCAGCTCATGTTATGGATAATGTAGACTTTCCAACGTTTATTGAACTTGTAACGTGCTACCATATCAACAAGACGTTGACCAGTTCATGTCCAAACTAAATCATAATCAGCTATAGTTGTGATTCTCCAGGCGCCTTGCATACATAAAGACTCCAGCTGAAAGTACTATATTTTCTTTCACTCTCAGGTTTCATACAGTTTATACTAACGCTCTAGTATTAATTACACTAAGTAATATGCGAGTTATGCCACACCATGTCTCCAAGTTATAATAATAATTATTCAATGCAAAACAGCATAAAGACGTACGCCTGCCCCAGTAGTTTCACATGTCTACCAAGTTTAATTTGATGCAAATATTTTTTATCGGTTTGAGGTTTGTTCTGGAAACAATTTACGAACATACAAGTAAGCTGAGAGATATGGCGAACGTGTTTTATCCATATTCAGTCCATCTAACGTTTCATTTCTATTTCAGAGTCAATGCGACGAGTAAATGAAGGTAGGAAAAATATTTCCTTTTTCATGCTTTTTCAACAAGCCATTGTATCATTCACCTGCTTTCTTCCCTATTCATCTATCATGTTTGAACTAGGTGGGGCGCAGTAGTGGTACGAGGCTTAGGGAGTTTTCGACCAGAAAATATATTCCTCTCTGTATTTTACAATTCTGATATAATAAAATATTCTTTCTTTTATTCTAATGTTCCCGACAGTTTTTTTAATCTCATTTCTGCCAAGCAGATATTTATTATAAGAACACTGCAGTCACCAGCGTCGTCGTGCGCACAGTTATAGACATATCCATATGTCAAGCCTCGCTGCATCTGAATACCAACTTCCAGATTAAACAAAAATCAGCTAAATGTGCAATTCTCCTCCCCTTTGCATTTATAAAGACTCCAGCGGAGACTACTGTAGATGACTATTTTGAGCAGTTGTGCAAAGAAGCAGGGCCGGAGAACGGAAACAAGGGTACCGGAAGTAACGACAAGGCAGAAGTTGCAGATAAGTAACGTAGAAGGGACACGGGAAGGAAACACTCTCACCTTTAATTTTTTCGCGTGATGAAATAACTGGCAATTTGAATAGGTCTTGTATTAATTGGAAGCAAATGCATTGAAAACTTGTCCTGTAATTGTTGAATACCCTGATATAGCTTATTAAATTGTTATACCTTTCACCTTATTATATTTTATACTTTATACACCTAGACCGTCCGCCTTGCTAACTGGGGGCTCGGAGCTATTTAATCTTTAAATTGTTCGTCCTTCTCTGGCGTTAGTAATAATACTGTGGGGGGGGGGGGCACGTGACGTTGACACTTGTAACAAATGATGGCCAAGGTGATGCAGCTTCACATTTGATTGCCTTCGTTTGTTTTTGCAGTTATCGGACGACTAGTTTTCTCTCACCCTGTACATACTGGTACCCATATAGTTCCGGGCACTAATGCATCCTGATGTGTTCTGTGACAGATGATACATCTTTATAAGTACAAGTTTTGACAAAAGATATCTATGTTTACCCATATTTCATCTACAAGTGAATTTCTCCAAATTTTGTGATTCAATGTCTATTATTGTGTGATGTATGTAATTGCTTTATGAATCTTTATCATTGGATTCATATCTACTAGTACTCCATCTTACAACAATATAGGGTCACAGTGACTTATAAATTCATCTTTACTAACGTTGTGTCAAAATCTGTCTTTACCACTTAGATTCTGCCATGCAATATACATCCATGTCTGACCATTGCATTTAGAAAATAAAAGGAAACCTGACCTACTCATGCATCTTGATGATCTTTTTAATCTTCAAACTTCAACCTTTCATATAGATGATTGTATAAGTCTCTGTAAGTACCACATCCATACACAATGTTCAATGTGACAAACCTTTGAGATTTTGCTGGCTTAGTACAAGATTTTACAATTACCCAGTGAGTAAGTAACATATTTTATTGACAATGTATACTTTTTCTCTTTGAAGACCAGTAGCAAAAAAGTTATTGTCCTACCTCTGTGTACCTTTTATAATCTTTCAATTTTCTAAATATTTGAATATTTGAATATGTGCTGTAGAAGAACTTCTTTGGGAAAATACTTTTCCTTCTTCCTAACATTGTTTTATCAGCAGTGACAGGCAGTTTCTAGTGTTATCTACGTTCCTGTAATGTTGGTGGTAATTATCAAAATTCCGCAACTTCACGAGTTGGAATTGCATATTTACAGGTGGAAACGTTCCTGTTCTGACCACTTGCATGAAGCAGCGTAACACTTGTACTTACTAGGTGGTACATTTCTTCTCTTATATTGTGCATATTTCATTTCCTATGTCACTGCAAACTGGAGGTACAACAATATTTACGTTCTGTGTACGATAGCAGTACTGGTACAAGATTTATTCTCCTCGTTCTTTATGATTTTGATATTTCAGCAGATTCAATTTACTAGCTAGTTTCCTTCAGTTTGGAACATTTAACGTGCTAGTACTCATCAAATACACCATTTGCTGCTTTATGACCAGAATAACAAAAATAATCTACAAATGCCATATTCCCCAGGTCCCCTGCACATGTCACAACTCCAAATGAAAGTATCATATTTTCATTCGCTCTCAAAATGTTACAATTTATGCTAGCACTATAATCTCCATTACTCTCAATTATATGTAGATTGGGAACTACGTTGTTTTATAACAATTTGAAAAAGTATGAAGCGGCACCTTCACACAACTATTATCAGCTTTTAAACAAGTTTGATCATAAAGGTAGGGTCACTGTGACTTATAATTAATCATTTACTAACATTGTTTCGAAACTGTCATTATTCAATTGCCGCATGGATTTCTTCCATTCTATATACATCCATTTACGACTATTGTATGTGAAAGTACTAATAAACAGAAGAAGTCATTTTAATCCTCATGCTACAATCTGTGTAAAAGACCATTATATATGTCTCTAAGTACCACATCCATACACAATGTTAAACGTGACATACATTTCGCATTTTTGTGGAATAGGATGAATGTTATATTGACCCCATGACTATGTATGCTGTACACAGTAGCACATTTAGTGACAAGATAAGATTTGGTTTATTCAAAGGCCAGAAAGAAAAAACACAAAAAACAGACGAACGAACCCTATATTTATCTTGCCTTTATTACCTGTAAGGTTTGAAATATTAAAATACATACTGCTAAAGAATGGGTTTAGGAAGTTTTGTTTCACAAGACTGTCAACAATATTATCAGGCACGATGTCTCTGTCATGCGCAAAATTAAACCAGAGATAGTGGTCTTTTTGGTTGGGGAAAACGCTTTTAATCGGGACGATTCTACTTCGCCAGAGGAAGTCGCGTACAGGATCTTAGGCTTAGCATCTATCTTGCAACGTAAATACCAGGTTTACGGCAGGAGAAGGGGCGCGGGCTAATAATATTTTAGACCACTCCTAGATAGCATCGTACAGAACTAAAGCACGACAAGCAAATGCCATTCTATGACTTGAGGCGGAAAAACACACCTATCTTGCATTTTGGAACCACAATAATAAGTTCTCTTTTTCTGAAGAAGTTGCAGCTTGCATTCAAAATTTTCAGTGGGACGGCGTTCATTTGTCCAACAAATTTTCCATCGTCTCTTACATAAATTCATTTCATCAACATATGTGCCCAAGAGAGCTTTGTCCGTCTCTTGTTAAAATACTTTCAAACAGGATTTGCAAACGACTCCATGTTTGTTTTCTTTCCATTGGTTCCGTACCACTAGCTTGTGTTTTCCAGTTGGTTCCGTACCATTGGATTTTATGTTTACCTTCTGTTTTCCAGTTGGTTCTATACCACTGGATTTTATGATTACCATTTGATTCCGTATCACTGGCCTGTGTGTTTACCAGTTGGTCCGTTCCACTGGACTGTGCATTTCCTACCTTGTTCCGTACTACTGGTCTGTGTGTTTACCAGTTGGTTCTGTACCACTGGACTGTGTTTTACCAGTTGGTTCCGTGCCAATGGACTGTGTTTATCAGTCGGTTCCGTACGTTTTATGTTGCTACTAGTTTCATGCTTGGCGTACTTGGGTTCTGCACCTCACTATTTGACACTTGATTAGTCATTTATTTTTTCTGTTTCCACCACTTCGCTCCATGTTGCCCAGCTCGTTTAGGCCCACTGACCTGTAATTATTCTGTTGGTACTGGTTTCATGCTGCATTCCATGTTGACCCATAAATTTCATGGTCAAAATTTTGTTCCTTTTTTTCTTTGTTTCTTTCTTACTTGCCGAGTTCATTCCTCATCTCACTACATTGAACAGTGATGTTCATAATATTACAACAAGGGTTATGCATTTGCAACGATTGCTGCATAGTAATACACTGACATTGATGTAATTATTAATTTACAGAATGCCCCCTACAAAGAAAGCTACTGCGGCGTCACAAATTGCAGTGAAGAGAGCCAGACCATCAAGGTGCAAAGTCCAAGAGGCAGTGAAGAGACACAGAAAGAAGGCACCATTGTCAACACCAACGGCAGCCAACCCTCAACCTGGAACATCCAGCGAAGGGACTTGAATGGATCCCCATCTTCTTAATGTTATAGCCTTAGAGGTCTCCGACAGGCTCACCACCCAAGTGACAAGGGACATCAATAACAAATTTGATCAGCTGGTAGCCATGCTCAGGCCGTCCACGGAAAATAGTCCAAAACTGGTTTCAACTTGTACCCTCCATGGCAACAGACAACACACCAGCAGCATCCATGGTCTCCAGCGCCATTGTGGAAACCACGGTTTCACTTACAGGTACAGCTGTGGATACACGTAACGTTGTCCAAATCGTTTGCCTCCGGGGGGCTTTTCCAATCACAATTTGTAAGCTCGTCAATCTTCTATCCGTTCTAATCCATGATAAAGTTAAGGCAAACATATGCGGGCTCATATATTGATTTTTCTTCCCTCCTGAATAACTCGCAGGATGCGGATTTCAAATTTCAGTTAGATACACACAGTACTAGTCCTGAACCTAGCATTGTCCCAAAAAGTAGGAACATCTAACTCATAATAGGACAGTGGATTCTCACTTGGAGCAGGTTCACTGGTGTCCTATGTGAAAAATATCCCCTGGTAGTACCTCTATACCCCACCATATGGCAAATGTCCTTAAACTTGATGAGAGACGCTCTGATTGGAGGTACTATTATTAAAACATTCGACAATTGGTTGCAAAGGGGGAAGCTAAATGGGGTACCACGCATCTAGAACTCTACATGAAGGCTGTGCTAGAGTCGGATCATAACAACTAAACAAAAAACAATCCCTCACAAATTACAAACATGAAGTATCCGAAGGATGTTTGTTTTTTTACCACAAAAGCGGTCACTGTTCATCGGGATTTTCAAGCAGTTTTCAGCACAAGTGCTTCACTTGTTTAGGGGGACACTCATTCATTCGCTGCCCCATTTATCAGCCCTTTAAGGTACTTCCACAATACAACCAGCAACTGCAGTGGCATAACAACCAACTTTTTTGCTTCCAACGATCTGAAAAATCCTTGAAAAACTAAATTGAACAACAAGAAACCTGTCGGCAAATAGTGCTGATCCTTTGCCTACCCATCAGAATTGACCACTTGCAATATTGGCTCCACGATTTTGATCCTGCCACAAAGGAATACCTGCTTTTAGGTTTTCAAAAGGGTTTCGATGTGGGGTTTAAGGGGACATTACAAACACACGTATGTAAGAATCTGAAATCGGCTCGAACTAATGCCCAAATTTCTGAATAAGATACAGAAAGAATTGTTAGCGGGTCTCTTTGCAGGGCCTTTTCATAGAAAACCATTTCCCAATTTACACATTTCGCCCTTGGGTCTAGTCGAAAAGAAAATTTCTGGGTCTTTCAGACTAATTCATCACCTTTCCTTGCCACCGGGCAATTCGGTTAACGATGGAATTCCAACTCAACAATCAGCAGTACATTACGAAGGCATTGATAATGCCATCACATGCATAAAACAGCTGGGTAGGGGGTGTTTATGGCCAAAACAGACATAAACAGCTTCCGATTTCACTTGAGTTTTTCCATTTAATCAAATCAGACATCTCCTGTGGGCTGAAATCTCTTAACCCAAAGTAGTAAAGGCACATAATGAGAATCTTTGAAGAGCTTTTGACCAATACCTGGTCTATAACTATTCAATAGCTTTACTGTATGTTGGGGGAGCTAGGCAGGTTTTAAATAAAATTTGGCTAAGGATTCCTATTGCCATTCTCAGTGAGGCTGGTTCACAATTAATGTCCTGTTAGCAAAATTTAGCTATTTCCTACAAAGTTGTTCTTCACACTCTTAGGTAGAAACCAAATCTTGGATAAATGTATGCTTAGCCAAAATTTGGCTAGTGTCTTTTGGTATCACCCACATGTATGGTTGCAAAAGACCAAAATCTAGGTAACTATGATTAGCCCAATTTGGCTAACTGCAACAATGTCCCTTTCCATAATGCACTGTATGACTTTTAGGCAGAAACCAACTTTTGGATAAATGTATCCTTAGCCAAAGTTTGGCTAATATCAGCAACAGCTTTTAGTAAATGCTGCATGTGTGGCTGTTGAATTGAAATGTTTAAAAGCTGTATAATTAGCCCTATTTGGCTATCCACCTCAATGTTTCATTCCATACTGTTTTGTAAATGTATGCTTAGCACAATGCTGGCCATTGGCTGCAATGATTCTTTTGTATAACCTACAGTAATGACTCTTAGAAATCCAACTTTGGCTAAATGTATGTTTTGCCAATTGTGACTATCCACTGTAATGTCCATTTTCATAGCCTACATGAATAATTTATAGGGAGTAAAATCAATATTGGCTAAATATGTGCTTGAACAACTTTTGGGAAATGTCTGCAGGGTCACTGGTCATGATCACTATGGATGGCTTCCAAAAAGAAATCAAGTATACTATATTTTTATGGTCACAAGAGTTTTGAAATATGAGCAAATGCAAAAATTCATTTTTGTGATAGCAATCACAGCTAAACCAGAGCAAGGTAATAGAAAGTGACACACATTTGAAAACAATGTTTTATATTTCTTACTAGTAAATTGTTCTCTTGTAATGAAGACTGTTTTTTGGACTCTGTTGGTTAATACTGGATAAATACATTGAAGGCAATCTACAAAAGCTCCTAAACTGAATTTCTTTTCATATAGCTCTTACTATAGTCTGAATATACCTCCCCATTTGTTTGTACCCCCATTCTGATTTAAAAAAACAAAACCATAAATGAGATTAAATAAAAATGTTCAGAACTTGATTACTTAATTTATTGATTTATAATTTCAAACCTGATTATGACCAGGGGGACCCTAACACCATTATGGACTGCATGTTTCGTCTCAAACAGAAGTTTTCAGTGTAAAAGACTACCTTGCTCGCTGGTCACTTTCAGTTCCTGGACAAGTCTATTTTCAGTGAAGGGGTGGATGCACAACTACATGTGTATGTACATAGAATGTACATACTATGTCATCTACTTCCGATATTTACAATGTCAAATCAAGGAAAAGAATGACAACTACAAATTTGCCTTTCACATGGATTTAACAAGTGGCGTAATTTCTATGTACATGTGTGCAAAGTGCTATAACTCTCAACCTTATGGTAATTTGCGGAATTATCTGGCAGTTACCGTACAGGATGAACTATGTCGCTCTGCTGTCTGAGGAAAATAGACTCACCTATAGTTTACATAATATGGCACAGTGTTAGTAAGGAAAGTACATTAAGCACGAAACCCACAGACGATGACAGCGCTAGGGCTACCCTGGTCAGAGTTGGGTTAGAAATTATAAATCAATGAATGAAATGGCTAAGTTCTGTTCATTTTTATCACATCAGTGGTTTTCGTTATTGAAATTGGTAGGGGGGCTATAATCAAACTAGAATTTATGCAAAAACTATAAAACCTAAATTTTATATCAAGCATTTAACAGAGAGATGGACTAACAGGAAGATGGATGCATAGAAAAACAGCAAAATATTAAAACAAATGTTTAAATACACAAAATATTTATTATTAAACAACATATGACTGAAAATAGTGTAAATTGTAGATAAAAATTTAACTAAATAATATTACATGCATATGAAAAACACCAGAAAAATTTGCAGTGGTGCGATGGGTGTTTTCTTTCAGTGTTAAATAAAAATCTGTCTTCTCAGCTTCATTTGAAAGAACAATGCCTGTGAATGTTCCTTTGTTCATAAACAATTTTTACTTTAGCATAAAAGATCTCTCTTTTATAAGTCTTGTTATGGCTATTGGCAATCTTCTTGAAGAAGAAAGTTCAAAGTCCCTTGGAATAATATTATTGACTGATGTCCTCAGGTGTTTAAATGATGTCAGTGACACCTTAAATTGCTTTGTATTGTATATTCCAAGTGTAACCTCAGTGGTCACAACTTCCATGACCTGACCGATTTGAATGACTGTTTCATCTGCAAGGTATAGAACATATTTCTCAACATTATATTTTCTTCTGTCTGCATGTTCAGCACGATGTCCGCTTGATTCTTGTTGGGTTGTGTATACCTGAAAAATTTTGGTCAGTATTTTTAAATGAAATTTATTTATTCTAAACTAAATTAAGCAAGTCTTTTGAATGGTTTTTTTACTGTCACAATAGAAGAAATTAATATTAAAAATAATAATGTTCAAATTACATTGCAATTTAGTTGGAAAATTAACAATCAAGATTTTCTTTTTTCACTTGGACTACCATGTTATTGGCAGCAAACATTGTAAAATAAATAAAAACATAACAACTATGACCTTTTCTGCATAGCTGTAGAATCTGTACAGTTACTGTACAAACATTGATATTACCAATGTGACCTTAATATAGAAGCTATGATCCAAATTGCAGCAAGAACCATCTGTGTGAATGATACAGAAACATAGCTCGTTCAATTTCTCCATCTAAAATGGTTCTGGAGCTATAAAACTCATCTGCTTAGCCTGAGCTTTCTTTTTGTAATTCAGAATCAAATCTTTCTCCTTGTCTGACAGTGTGGAATAACTCTCAACTTCTTGGTAGGTCTGAAGCAAATGGAGTGGACATATTGGTACTTCACTTTCTTGGAAAGGGTTTGCTAAGAACTCTCTCCACTCCACGTCATCTACCTCTGACACTACTGCCAGTTTAAAGTCTTTTTCCATCGATCTGAAGCAAATATATTTAATTAAAATTAATTTGAAATTAATAACCAAGAGGATATGAATGTAGTGTATCTGTTATATAGCATTCTGCTATCAGAAATTTATCTTTACAGCCAAATCTAATTGCATAACAAAAGTGTCAGAATTTACAATTTACTGCAAAAGAATTCAAGATCTACAATTTCTTATATGGCTTACCCACTTAAAAGAAATAACTTTCAAATATTTTCTATCTATGTCATCTCTTAAAAGAAAGTTAGTTTTCAGGACAAACAATCCTAACCTTTTTAGTTCCAACCAATCATCTTGATCCATCTTTGGTTCCACTAAAGGTGGTTGTCCTTCAGGAATAATTTGCTGAGATCTCTCATCAAGCTTGATAATTTCAAGTGGCAGTTCATCCCAGGCTGGTCTCCATGTTAGATCAGTGGAAAATTCCTTGAACTGGACTATTACATGGCCATTTTGGTCAGAGAAAATCCTGAATATAAAAAACACACATTGATGTTTCTTGCAGAGGCAGCATCAATATTTGATTAAAATAAAACCTATTTCTACAGTGCAGAAATAGTTAATGCCCCCATCATTTCTCTGACAACATGATGATTAATAGATTAGATTTGATTATACATACATTATGTTCTTCTTAAGATACAAATCACACTATTTCTTTGCAACTGCTTGGTACTAGCTATTCCACACAGTTCATAATTTTTCGATTGTTTCCATGAGTATTTGTCTTTCCTTAAGTCTGCATATTAATGTTATGTAAAGTTCTGTATGGGCTTGGTTTGGTTACTTTGTGACACATCAACACAAGTAGGTTATTTATTGCCAAGGCAATTGGAACAAAGTGTCCTGCTCAAGGACACACCATGGTAGCTGACCCAATTTGGTTGAATGGTACGATTCAAACCTTCACCCTTGCATTAAACTGAATTGTTAGATGCTTATAAATATACTAATACCACAATACCAAAATATGTGATATTTGCACAGATGGAGATTGTAGTTAAATATGAAAGGGAGATAAACCTGGAAAAATAAAATTTTGGTCATGTTTTGATCTGCTGCTGTGGTTTAAACTTTTGTGCATCCTTTGAATCCTGTCTGTTTCATTTTTTTTATAAATATGGTTTATTTTGAGAGGTCAAAGACCAAGTTTAGAAAAACATTGGATAGGAGGATAATAATAATAGTAATAAAGATGTGGGAAAATTTATCTTTCTCAATGAAGCATGAGGATAAGCCAAAAGAGGATATTTTGTTGTGGTAGCTATTATGTATATGACATAACCTTTCTTGGCATTGCAGGTACAGTGAAGCAAATAAATTTGAAACAAAAGAAAAAAGCTATAACACAGAACTGTAGAACTTGAAACTGGGTGTTCAACATCATCAGTGGCATCAGTGCAATGTAAACAAAATATTGGAAAACCACTGTTTAAATCTTTGTGTGAAAACCAATGTTTAAATCTTTGTGTAAGCCCAGAATTCTGAACAGGCTAGACTTTAGTGCCTCATCTTGTCACCATAAAACAGTTTCAATTTAGGATAACTTATTCTCAGGTGACTAATAATATGTGATTTAAAGTATAAACTGCATCTATAAAGATTCTAACCTGTACAGATGTGGAAATGTTACATTGTGCACTTGACATATGCTGTCTCCCAACTACTCTGAAATATTCCACACTGCATCCAGGTTTGCAGCTAGTGAATTTTGATCCTTATGACTCCTTTTTATTACATCTAGAAGACTTGATCGTGTGATGACTGACTCCTCATTTAGCTTGTGGCTGATTTTTGAAAAAGCCTGGTCAATATCTTCATGAGTGTGACCCACAATAAGAAATGATAACGAAACCTGAAACAGAATAATTATGCTTATCTTGTATTGGGTTAAAACCATCAGATATATCTGATATAAAGTTGCTCATAGATATTAGCTTAAATTCAAAACATATTTTATGGTCACATAAAGATAAATGCATCGGGAAATTCGTATAGTGTAACAAGGTACCTAATTGCAGTGGGCATGACCAATGTCATGAATACCTAGTTTTCATATCATCCACTACATGCTGCAAAATCAGTTTGACAAAATAAATTGTGTCACAGATGAACAGAGAAATAATTATTCAACAGGCAGATAGATAATGCCAGAAATGATGCTAATATCTTGGTAATATATACCATATTACAAACAGCTTCTACACTATATAACGTACTTAAGGGGCATGTTTTAAAATAAACAAGGTATGTTTAGATTCCATACATGATGCATGATTGACTCATATTCTACAAGAACAAAAATGCAAGTTTTATGACAAAACCTTACAATGTGGCATTGCTGATGATAAACAGACAAATCATTACATTCTAAAATAAATGCAACCCAATCTACCGGTAACTATATATATATATATATATATATATATATATATATATATATATATATATATATATATAAACACACCAAAATCATTATTTCCTGTTTTTATTGGAACTCTATAACTGTGCCGTTTATAAATTGTGCCACATCACACTTTGGTCTGTTAAAAACAAGACTGTCTTTTAAAGGGACCAATTGTTAGCAAAACAAAACTGAGCTGTTTAATCACATAAAACCACATTATTAATGTTACTCATTCAACCAAATTCAAGTTAGACCAATAAATACAGCTTAATCCAAATACATTAAATTACTGAAATCCATTACCATATCAAAATACATGTGCTCAGCACATACATTGTATTATTGAGAAGCATTAGTAACAAACACTTGTAAAATGTTTGTGCATGTGGTATGAAAATGGAGTGTGATGTTACTCATTCTACTAAGAGAAAATATCAAAGAATATGGTTTGGAGACAATTATTCTCTGAAACAGGACGCTATTTGGCATAAAATAACACTTTCAGGTTTTTACTCAGTTATATTTTTTATTGTGTCTTTTATTTTATTTTTATGAGTACAAATTTTGATGTGGAACTAATAAATGCAACCATATTTGAAAATTCACAAAAATAAGATACTTTTCAGCACATAAAATTCACTGAATTCAAGAAAATAGGGTTAATGATTTTGTTCTAGCATAAATTTATTAAAAGTAAGTGTGAAATAAACATGAACATCAAATTCAATCAGGAATGCTACCCAACCACCCTTATTATTAGTAGTATCAGTAGTAGTAATATCTCATACACAGACATATGTTGTAATGGTGATGTACGTTACAATATAACGATTGTTCAAAGAAACAATTTCCCCGGTAAGTCTTCACTTAATGAATCATGTTGCATAAATGATTCCTCAATAATATATATATATATATATATATATATATATATATATATATATATATATATATATATATATATATATATATATATATATATATATATATATACATGTTGCATATTAATAGTAATACTATTACTACTGCTACTAAAAATAATGTATTTATCTTCATCACTTATTTTTAAAAGATGGGTAACTGTCATGTGAATATAATGGCTTACGATCAGTTTGAATCTGTCCTATAACTGGGGGATGTAGACACATCTGGTCGTCTGCTGACATGCTGCTAGGGTCTTCTCAGGTCATTTATGTCATCAGTTATATTCATTTAAGTTTACATCCCCATGGGATGAAATGCCCACTTAAAATTTTTAAGAGAGTGCCAGGTCAAATGGATGAGGGTTCAATCCCATCATCAGATAAGCCAGCATAGTTTGATACTATAGTATAGTATTCAGGAA
>JAECUM010036852.1:0-42314 GCA_016617855.1 Megalonaias nervosa | reverse complement strand
AAGACCTTTAGTGGTTTCTGTAATAGGTTTAAATAATTGTTTTGTATCCTCTGCAAATTCAACTTGAGATTCCTGACGTGATTGTAGTTGTTGCTTAACAGAATCACGAACAGGTAAATATTTTTTAATTGCCTCTAGTCGCTCTCAAGCTAATCTAGATGAGTGTGGTTCTCCAATATTCATTATTGATAATATTTATACTGGATGTTTAATTTACAGCAGCAGAGGAGGTGAACGACCAATATTGAGTGACCCGGCGAGTAAACGAAACACAAAACAAAGACTCGGAGATGAAGTAACGAGATAAGCTAACCCAATTAGAGAAAATCTCGGTCAGTTAGAGGCTTTGGTTTAGCGTTATCGACATTATTTTCAGCCTTCGTAGGAACCTTTTTTTCTAAAATTATAATAAAGAATGTGGTAAACATCAGGTACAACATACTATACAATGGAGAAATTTAACCATCCCAGATTCAGACTAATATACATTACGTTGATAATAATCCACACTCATAGGAAGAATATTATATATGTATTATTTGTTCACCAAAATCAAAACAACTTCAGTGACCATTTTATCACTAAGAAAAAAAAACCCAGCAAACAAGACAAATAAAATATATCTACATACATACATACATGACATTCATAACTGCAACTTTTGCGTCTTTATGTCACCTGAAGATGTAAATCCGTGCAATCATGTATTTACTGTTAAGATCTCATGGATCTGATGGATGAAACTACCTTTATTCGTTGTAAAACAAGAGCTCTTTTTGAACTAATATATGGGAATGGAAATAGTGAACAACAATCAAAAGTGCACAACCTCTCTCTATCTTAAAGTTAGTATTTTTCCTTAAGCAGAATATTTTGAAACCCAAGCTAAGGTATGTGGATGCATATGACAAATGTTTAAATATAATGCAATATTCAAGTATAATATCATTCTTTAAGGCGAGATCTCACGCAGAACCGACAACAGCACATTTGAACAAATGTGATGGTAATTAGCTTAAATAATCGGATAATCTGCTGGCGAGGAAATATACGTTGTATCTTCCAATTTTCAATATAAACAACTGTTACAATATTTGTTAGTTGGCGGTAAGAGAACACTAAGTCAAGCGTTATTTCTTTTAAAGCGAGGGATTATTTAATTTTAATCAGTATCATTACGTATATGTCTACCAGTGTAACCTTGCTATTATGCAAATTTAAGCTAATTGGTGGGATTATATAAACGCCACCAAGCTTTCTTTGAATGCTGTGAGTAAGCTTACATGTAATACATAACAGTAATATTTCTATGCATAATTGCGTCTGCCCCATTCTCTGGCTTAATTAAAATTACTGTTGATTGTGTACTCCAGAGTTTGTTATTCAAATATAAATTAACCTCGTTGAAGAACGGATGCAGGAAATTGCTCACGGGAGAAGACATTTTCTTTTGGGGTATATTCTCTTTCAGAAATAACAGTGAAAATGTCACAGCACACCACACAAGTCCATCTTCTTCTCTCACAGTCTGTCTCTTCTTTTGAATTTCGTCAGTGACGTACGCTATTGTTCATCTTCACTTTCTTCTCGTGGTCTTGATTTCTTGCATTTCTTCACGGGGACTATTTAGTCGATTGCTGAAGACCTCTCGTCCTCTTCCGCTTCCTTGTTTTGCTTGTTCTCGTTTTCTTTAGGGAATCCTGAAGACTAATGTCCTTTCTCCTGCTAATGATACCATATATCTTGACCTTTTTCTGTTTTCTCCTGACGTTCCATTCTTGGGCCCATTGTCCTTTCTCTTGACAGATATAGTAAGTATCTTGGCTTTTATGTAGAGAGGAGGAGTAGTCCATCTTCTTCTCTGAAGTATAATTTCTTATGACTAAATTTCTGAGGGTAATTGCACTATTATGCTAAATCTCTGTCCAGGAGGGTGAGCTGTGCTGACTCTAAAATCTTGACTGTTTCAGAACTGAATGATTACCCTTAGACACTAGCCACACACACACACACACACACACACACACACACACACACGTATATATATATATATATATATATATATATATATATATATATATATATATATATATATATATATATATATATATATATATATATATATATATATATATATATATATATATATATATAGTTCGCTGCTCGTAAGACATATTATATATTTTGTAATCAAGGTAAAACGATCTTAGTATTCCAGTGTGAAAGCGGAAGAATGCAAGATGAAAGAAAGTGCTGTATCGCCTAAAACATGGGATAAAAGTTTAGCTCAAATCCATGTTACCGAGGGGGCCCCGAGTGGTCGAGTGGTCTAAAGCGCTCACCGTTATGGATCTCTGTCATTTCACCTCTGTCTGCTTGGGTTCGAGTCTCAGGCTCGGTCAATGTGGTACGTGAGAAAGCTTGCCAGTAGCTTCTCCATGGTTCTTTCCAGGGTTTTCCTGGGCTCTTCCTCCACCATTGATACTGGCCGCCATGTATAGCCTATCTTGTGCTGACAAATGGCGTTAAACTCTATAACAACAACAACTATGCTACCGATTTCGAAGAGTATATGAGCTAGCATGATTCAATGCCCTCCACATCATCCCCAATCCAAAAAGAAACTCATTTGGTACCTTCCCGATATTTATTACCACATTGGAGAGACACAAAAGTGCACTCTCAGGAAATTTAGAACCACGGCTTACACCTACGTGGTGAAATTTAAAGGGGTCAAATCTGAAGTTCCGCCACAGAAAGGAGAAATTTTCGTCACCGACGTGTGGGATTTTATGTTATAGACACTGTATACTAATGCCAAGCAAAACAGGACGATCCTTTGAGACCCTCTCTTTTCATCACGAAAGTATGAATTCATTTGTTTCATGATTTACATTGTGATTGTAAAGATTGAAAAGAATGTGCGACTAAAAATGAGATATGCAATAAATCCAGAACCATATACGTGATTTTGTTCTTGAGTCGGGGGGGGGGGAACAATCGTTTGGTACGTCGTAGGAACATACATATCGACATGTCGGCCTCGACATAATACTATGCCATATCAAGCTAGTTCTTTCCGCCCACTCGAAACAAAACAAATATTTGTCTATACATTTAGGATCCTTTAATTACGTTTCGCAAGTGTCACACATGCAAAGGCGGTGGTCAAATGGATGTTGTGAAGCGTATTGGACCTAATCCAACTTTAGAAAAATATTCCGATTTAAAATAGAAACGAAAAACAACACAAAAAGTGATGTTTTAGTTATTTACTTGCGTTTGTTAATGTGTTAAATGAATGTAGTCCTTTGTAATGATGAGATTCATCCCAAGTATTCAGAATGACACGTGTTTTATGTCTGAACTTGACAATTTTCTCAAGATTTTCTTGTTTGTTGAGCAGTTGTGTTTTATATTACAGGCCGTCTCTGATAAATATCATACCCGGGTATTCTCTTCCTGCTAGAACTTTCCTGATATTATACCAGTAGTGTAGTTATTAAATTGCTGGCTTCAATATCAACACATTCATTTTTATAAATAGGCTTTCGAAATGTAAACACTATGTTTTTTTAAAAAAAATAATATTAGCTATAATTCAAGCTTAATCATCCCACTTTAGTTACAACTTTTCGATTGCTACTTAAACAAACAATAACATACACATAGCAAATTCATCAATTGTAAGGTGTTGCCCATTTACATTTCGAGGAGGGGTGGGCTATGATTTTCTTTTGAGCTGAACTATTTTCCTTTCTTTGATCTTAAGATAATTAATATAATTTCCAAGTAATATCATGTACATTATATGGTGTAATTTGGCTATAAATCAAAGGAAAATAGTTTTCCTACAATTCAGACAGAAGTTAAACAAACATGTGTCGCACCATTTCCCCAGAACATTGAATTGTTTGTCCCTAATATAATTGCGGTATACCGTGGTAAGTAATGGGGTCCGTTCAACAATAGCGCAGTGTATCACGGTACAACATGTTCGTGGTACGCAGCTCAACTAAATATCTTATAATTAGCCTCAAATATTTCTATATTAAGTCTTTAAATTTTGGTCTAAGACTGTTGACTGCAATGAGCTATAAATAGACAATTTATTTGTTCACGTGTTCTATACCTTAAACCTGTTTCACAATTTCCATTGGATGATTAAGTCAGTTGCATTGTGTGGCGACACAAGTGTTGTGAGTTGTCTTGTGATATTATTCACGTAGGATGTATTGCGACTTAGAGTTGAAGTAGAGCAGTGGAGATGTAAATAAAGACAGATTTGTTTCATTCCTTGTTTCTATTTCCTTGTATTGTTGGTATTATAATATCGGTCTGCAAATGTGTTTGATGTTCTGTTAGAATTACAAAGTGCTAATTGATTTTGGACTAAAATATTACTTTGGGGATTAATGTGAACAATGGAGTTCTGGACAATGACATTGCGATACATTAAGACCATTAGTACTTCAGCATATTTAAGAATATTGGTACATCAGCACATCAGAGACCTAGAATTCAGTCGGAACATAATTGTTGTTCTTATTTGTCATATCATTGTTTAGCATTGTTTTGGATTTCATTCACAGTACTGTAAGGTCGTCTTAAATTTTCATTTTATAAATTCGAGATGTAAATTATTTTTTATGTTTTACAAATCTTGTTGGGTTTGCTTCTTTATGTTACTTAGTTTAAGACCCCACCGGCGTAGCAGAAATTGGGGGCTTGTCCCGGATTCGAATTTCTATAAAAATGTTACGTAGAAATTATACATATGTTAGAAATTTCATTTCACTTTGTTTCGAAATTGTCTTAGTCGAAGGTATTTCAATTTCATATGTTGGAGAAAAGTTTAGTAAAACCTACCAGTTTTCACAATGTTGTCTTTAGTGAAGGACTTTCTTTCTGCTGCGATCAACGAAGGATTCGACTCTTTAAAAAAACGGTGATCTGCTGGAACCTGCTAGGTACTATACTACGTCGGGTTCAGCTTTGGTAAAGCAGAAAATAAAACATAACGATACAGTATTGGTGGAAAAGAATAGTTTTGATAAAGTGCTTTATACATAATTAGTAAGCTGACATCGGCTCTGGAAAGAAATTAAAATAAATGATATAAAAAAACCAGATTTTATTAGCATTATAAAACTTCAGCTTGAGAAAGAAATGCTGCAAATTCAATAGAAAAAAGAAGAAATATAAAGATAATTTCAAATGAAGGAAAAATAAAGAGAACGAGATTCAACTGAAGAAGAAGAAGAAGAAGAAGAAGAAGAAGAAGAAGAAGAGAGAGAGAGAGAGAGAGAGAGAGAGAGAGAGAGAGAGAGAGAGAGAGAGAGAGAGAGATTAAAAAACAGAAAAGAGGGAAATTCAAATTCAAATTTAGAGAGAAGATGTAGAAAGAGATATATTAGGGACAATGATCTTATTCTGCAGCTGATATTAATGCAATACGTTTAAAAAATTTGAGGTTTCTGGTTCACCTTCTGAGCAGTTATTGTTTAATGACAAATAATTTTTGACGATATATTTGTTTTAACAGCTACAAACGTATCGAACTAGTAATTTGTTTATAAATTTACTTGGTACCCATTTAAGAGTAATTTTACAGTTGTGTACACATAGAACGCTTATTTCTGTGTTTATAATGAGTTCACTTTTTCAGAACAGATGTTAGCAAAACTAACTTTATGTACGTACGTCCTGAGGGCGTCCAATGTTAGCCTCTCAGGAATTTGCATACTTTTTATCTGCTCGACATGGAATGCAGGGATCCAATAACTACGCCAATTAATATTTTTCGAGAACAACATATTACATTGCATCCTTGTGTATGGCAACATAGAATTTCATAAAGAGTTACGGCCGAATGTTTGACAGAACTGTCATTCATTTTAAGGGCATAATTCATTAAACACGGTGAGAAATGCTGCCAGTGATACTATATGGATATGGTCATTGATGCGATTTTATTGAATTAAAATGTACTCACCATGAAATTATAATTTTATTGTGTTATATTAATGTTTGACATATTCAATGAGCATTAAATGTTAATGTGGGGTTGTTTTTTTAAATTCGAATACTAACTGTTTCTGAAAAATACAAATTCTAATTGGGCCCCAACCGTGTAAGAAAGGCTTCGTTCATAGTTCAGTTAGTCTAGACATAGCACGATCCTTTGATGCCGTTACTGTTTCGATTCAATACATTCTGCAGTGACTGCTTACATCAAACTTGCATTTTTGGTTTACTACATTAATACATATTGCAGGGCTTTGAATATATGATACATTTATGATTCACCAGTTACAAAAAGTTTAACTTACATCTGATATAATTAGTTATAATTAAAACATTAAATAAATGCTCATTCAGATCAATCCTACATCCAACATCCGAGCATTACTGTGCTTTGAAGATAATGCATACCTACATTTTAACATCAGGGTTAAACATCATTTTTTGTTTGTTTCAAAACGTGATAAAATGACAGTAAATTGGACACATTAAGTTAAAGCATAACCGAAATATCTTTTAGTTATGATCCTAGTTACAAAAATATATTGTGATGCATATTTACTTTATATTATTTGCATGACCATTGTCCTTGATTGAGGATATACATTTGGCCTACCTGAGTATTATAATGTTTTGCTTTCCTGATTTTGTGATGATCATAAATGTCAAAAGGGAAGTTTATTAAAATTAAACTTCGAGACCTAAACTTGTTTATGAATTGGATGAAATTTTCAATAACCCACATAATCGGCTTTATATTGTGTCATAGGTCGTGTGAAATTAGTATATATAGGTTTTTCAAACAAAGTCTTCATTCCAGTTTTATTACCATTCATTGGGAATATATAATCAGAGTGTTTAGTTCTATTCAGATATAGTTAGAAAGGACTCATATATTTCAGTTAATTATTGAAATTGCAAACTGCTCATGGATTTTTTTGGGACTGCAACATTACTTTGGGATTATTTGTGATTTATTTAAGGTCATTCTGGAGTATGCCATTGCGATACTTTAAAGACTAATGGTACATCGGTACATTCAAGATTATTGGTACATCAGCAGATTAAATATTGGAATTCATTCGGAATATTCTATACGTTTGGACTAGTGATGAAATATTTACGATTATTTGGAATTTAATTTAAAATATTTTAAGTTAATCTTGAATTTTAATTTTGTGGTTTCGATACATAAATTTTACGTTGATTTTACTAAACATGTTAGTTTCGCTTCTTTCCGTTGTTTAGTTTACAGCCATAGAGTCGATACAATATTGTTTCCCAAATACGTCACCTTACTTTTTGTTCTTAGATAAATAAGATGTTTCAGCACAATCAAGTTATTCACTAAATTATTGTTATGCAATCAATTAAATCTGTAAAGACGTGCCTGGTATTCAGTGTTCGTAAGCTTACATAATTGTAGTGTATGTTTTTCTCACCACTTGCTGCAAGCTAAACTTTCTCATTTCAAACAGTGAAATAGAACTGACTGTTATGTATTGATATGAAAATATAAAGGGTTCCATATTCTCTCCTAAAATATTATGTAAATAGTCTTTTCTATGATGGCTATGTGATACTTACATTTGACGCCGTTGATGATGAATACTATTATCAAAAATATTAATTTAGCGTATGGTTTCAATTATCTGTGTATAAAACCTGTATGTTATAAAGTTATCACTTGGCCTTAGGCACAGTAATGATGCGATCTTTAATAAATTGAGTGTATTTCAGTTTCAGAGGTTACTTTGTGGAACTGATTTTGATTATTGTTGGTGTATATGTTTATATTATCCCGCTTCTTAAGTTGGATTATTAACTAGTTCTATCGTTAGATGCATACAGTTTATCATGTAATTCGAACTTGCTTAGGGAAATCAGTTAATGAAATGAAATAGAGCATATTTATAGCATGGGACCCACTCAAATTTTGTTTTGCAAACAGTTAGATCGTTATATTCCCGCACTTTACTCTTCGTGTTTCAGTGTTCTAAGTGTCAAGGATAGATTCCTAGATATGCGAAATTTCCAGGGTTTAGCTGCCAGTGTGGTGCCAACAAATGAAAGTGTGAAATTATTTTGGTAGTACAAGTGTTTGTATGACTAGACAAAAATATAAATTACGCATTAAAGGGCGGACATAATAATGTAATAGCAATATACATTCATTTATTCAAATAATTGATCAAATTAGTGTACGTTTTGTATAACACTAGGTTATTCGATATCGATAACATTTAGATATGCATATTATATAATACATTACTGATTACTTAAATTTATTCCATCTCTAAAATTAGCATTTTATTTTTGTTAAAGTTAAACACATTAGGTTCTTGCAGTCATGGCCCTTGTTTACTTTAATGAAATGTATTCAATAAATGCCTCAAAACCTCTGGCCAAATAGATGATAAGACATAGCTTTCTCCGTTCTTGCAAGCATATTTTGTAAAATATTCATCAAAACAAAGAAACTAGCTGGGTCATTGGATGGAATGAAGAAATATTTTATCAGAGAACCTGGTCGCAAATGGAATGGAAGAAACAATCGTCAGACATGAAACTTAGTATAGAGACAAGCTCAGTTGATTTCCAAAGCGTTGTTTTTATGCACGATTGTCATGACGCTGAAAGACCAATAATGTCGTTTCCATAGCAACTACAACATTAATAAACATTCCACCCATAAATAATCTTAGAGTTGACAAAGTAAAGTTTAATGCAGCTGGACTGGCTTCCCAAATGTCACTTTATTACCATGTTAAGTGATAAACATGTTCTACTATATTAAAATAAACTGAGAGGCATTTTAACACTGGCCTATATCATTATTTATCTTTCAAAAGAAAGAAGTAGCCTTGCATCGGTTATATAAGTCAATTTAAGCCAAGATAATTACTTTTCAAAAGGTTCATATTCTTTATATAGCTAAAACTTTATTAAATTTATGAAAAAGTTAAAATAGGAAAAAGATATTTTCTGCTTGGTCATTATCTAAAATATTGATTCTCTTTCTTTTCAAGTTTATGAGAGGTTCTGGGCATACGAGTGAACAGAGTATCACAACAGAGACGGGAGGATTTGCAACAAAACTATTCTTGCTGTATATAGAAAGCAATGTACCACGAAATGTTTATTTGAGAAGTTAAAATTGTTCATAATGAATGATTCTTCTAGTGTTTTTGTTGCATTATTAATTAAGGGTGTGATTGTGTTGAAATATGCATTTTTATTGATATGAACATTAAGTGATAGCAACCTTGTAATTTAGAATTTGACAATATTTTTACTAAAATTTAATTTTATCAAATAATTTTAATTTTAATAACTTAAATAACTTTAATTTTAATTTAATTTTATCAATTTTTAGCATCGCAAATATATTTTAATTATCGTTTCATTTGAACCAGTCAAATATAAGTTTTAGACAATAACCCATTAGATAAGATACAGCAAACATTTTGGCCAAAAATAAATCATATGTAATTGTCCAAAGCACCACGCCACACAAATAAGTATGACATTACTTTTTCATCAAAAGTGTTAACTAATTATGATGGATTTTAGTGCCACATAGTGTAACGTTCGACCACTAAGATATCGCGTGACATAAGCTAGTTTGATATACTTATCTGCATTCATTGCAGGCAGTAAGTTGTGCATGATAGGCGTACTATATCGTACATCAGAAGACCGTTTACCTGGAAGGTTATTTGTTTCCTATTATTGATCATTTACTAAACTTTCAATTCAACAGTTATCACAATGACGCCATGTATATATGCATTATTGTGTATACATGAGCATAACTTTATGTAATATTGTTTCAATATAGAATAGACGTTTTAGAGTATATTTTTTATATATGAATGATTAAGATACCTTTGCTTATGTATCAGCTTGAGTTTGAAGGACAGCTGAGCAGATTTTGCTTAATTAGAAAACGTTTTTATTTAACATACATTAAAATGTAGTGGTTTAAATTGCGGAAGATAAAAATTGAGTATATTTTAGAAAATTGATATAAACTTCAGTTGAAAGGATCTTTAGTACATGCGGTTTAATTGGAAGGTTTGTATTTAAGAAATTATTATATTCTTAAAATAAGGCAAGAATATTCTAGAGTTAGAAAATTTACATATATTGTAATTTCACAAACTTCTCTGACCGTTACTGAAATATGCCAGGATGTTAGCTCCATCTGTGCAACTTGAAAACTGTGTTAGTTATGACTGTATTCCATATTTCATCCACAATTAATCAGAGATAATGTATTGTACGTTTGTAAATTATTCCAATGTTATTCCTGTAATCTAGAAAACATTACTTTCGAGCACAAGTTCTTCAGCGAGGTGAGACTGCTGATATCCTTTGTGTCTTCAAAATAGAAGCATTATTGTTCACTCGTTTGGAATTTCTTGTACCTTGTTTTGCTTTCTATTTTGTGGAATATCGTTTTGTTTTGTATTTTACGCGTTGTATGCTGATCATTTTATCATTGCTGCAGTTTTAAAGCATTGAAAGTACGTTCTGTTTCCCTGTGGTATTTGCAGTATAAGAATTAATAAACAAAATGCCTGAACAAGACTTTAATTCAGAGGTTATTTCCCAGAAGATATAGGAACTGATATTATATTTGTATCTTTATAATGATTCTTAATGCAATGATGCATTACATGTGATGCGCAATTAGGATTTTAAAAAAAATTGGATCGAGTTTTTTAGATTGAGAAATAAGCCAAGCGTTTGAAAAAAGATGTGTTCTTCTGATAGATAAAAAAATAAAAAATGAATGAAATCTGATGAAGGTGTAATGTACTTGTCAAAGAAAATTAATCATGCTACACTCAAATCGATGCATACATGCACGTATATATATATATATATATATATATATATATATATAGTGATATATATATATATATATATATATATATATATATATATATATATATATATATATATGGAAAGGTAAGACCTCGTGGTTTTAGAAACAGATGTAGGAACATGGGAAAAATATCCCTGTAAAAATTAAAAGTATAGGTGTCCCTTACCACAATCCTTTAATCATGTAAAGGATGAAGTATTCGAGGTATAGTTTCACTCGCTGGTTGATATGGGCTATGATATGAATATTGCGCAATTTAAGACACTAAACCTACGCATATGGATTTCTCTCTAAAACAGTAGTATGAGACTTAAGATGCATAATATCGTACCTAAATAACACCGCAGTCTGCAGAATGGGTCGTACACAAGGTCCATCTCAAACAAGGAAATATACTTAATCATATTTCCACCTGATAAGATGGGTATTTTAACCCTATATAGCATTCTATAATTGCACTAAATTTGCAATTTCCTAGATTCTCCCCTGCCAATATTTTCAAATGTCATACATTCAGCCTAGTCTATTCTGGCATATAATATAATCAAATAAAGACATTTGCGCTGTTTCAATCCTGATATTACATAACGTACTTTTACATTTAGTTCTGACAAGTATAAACTTGCAATGATTTAACATATTTCCATATACATAATTCCTCTAATACAATATTTATTTTAAGGACACCTGTAAAATTATACATCAATAATATTTTTCTTATGTTAAGCTTGCAATTAGCAATGAATGTGATTATATTATACAAAATTTTAAATATGGAAATCAGAAACGATGGAGCACACAGAATAACAGAGTAAAATATACTATTTGCTACTTTATTTAGCATTGCCCACATATCTTTTGTTAACTCTCTGTTCGTATATATCTTGTCTTTCTTCACTTCCTTGTACAGACACTTCCTTGTACAGACACTTCCTTGTACAGACATACCTCCAAAGGTTCAGAGAGAATATTTCTTCAAATCTTACTCATTAAGTCAGTGCTGGTAAAAATGGTATTCGTTATGATTGTTTATGGAACCTGACAAACTTTAGCAATGGTTAGTGTGAAAAGTGGAGTCCTGAAAAATATAATATTCGGAATTAAACTGGATAAACTCGAGTTTACTTTGTACTGATTATTTATTTGTGAACCTGGTATTAATGGTTCAAGAAACATTGATATACATAAATTTCTTCAGAGCATCTTGGGATGTGCATCTTGCCTCTTCAAATTGAAGTCCGAATAAAAATATAAATTATAATGACATATTTTGAATATAATTATTTCTTTGAATTTGCAGGCAATAAAGATCGAATTTACACATAATGTTAACAACGCCGCTTGTTTTGAAATTAGATCATTTGCGATATGTGTGATTGCCCTGTGCACAAATGAGATGAAGCTTTTGAAAAGACTCGGCAACTTGAAGGAAAGCATTAGATTGAAAGTCTAAATGAATATTGAAAAACAAACATCAACAGGATAGCAAAGCAAACACTTTAAAAAGGTATTGTTTATCTTACTAGAAAGTAAAGATTGATGAATATCTTACACGGTAAAGATAGTGGAGATAGTTAGACAAATTACTTTACCTGGCTTGCAACTTGTTTTGATGCATCTAGGAAACTACCTAACGAACTTCGACTGGAGCAGAGAGTCAAACGTGGTGTACAAGTTCGGTCACTTAATAGCACAGATATTCCGCTCAAAGATAAGGTCTACGTGTGTTGAACGGGGAACTAATTGGTGAACTAGGCCAGAATGTCACACATGTACTAGAGCTAGGATTTCCCGTTCCAAGTTGTTATATGGACTCAATTTAGAAATATATAATTGATTGCGATTTAAGAAACAGAGTCCCACGACTATAGTGGACGCTGGAGCATTGGCCATAATATCTCAATGATAAGAAATAGTTGACAGGAACAAAGAAAGAGCAGTAGATATGTTCTTGAGGGTGTACTGAAAGGTATGACGACCGAAATTAAAACATGAGTTGTGATCAACAATCCAAACCTAAGATAGATTACAGCAATAATAATTGGTCTTGCACAACCGGTAATGTTAATCCAACATTAAACGTTCCAAAATGAAATAAACGAGACCAAACACATACTTTGGAAAGTCTAGAAATATAAAAATCACGGGGTAATTTATGAAACTTCATGAAGTTGTCAATGTTGGTGGAGAGAAAACTCAAGTCATGATCAACATCAACCCAGGGAAACTAAACCGCTGCAAGCCATGAGACAAAAATTCGATCCTATTTAGCAAACGGTCCTCAATAATGCAACTTCAGCTGTGAAAAGATGGCGGATACTTTTGGCTGGCAACATTAAGAAATGAAGAACTGACATTACCTTGTGACAGGGGCTAGTATGTTTATTTTTTTAATGAAAATTGTAATAGAATAGAGGTTCAACCAAATTTAAGAACCAGGCAACAATTTGCGTACGACAAATGAGGAAAATATACAATTTTAAAATAAGTCAAACATGACTATAATACTATGGAATAATCTTTAAATATGAAATACTTCTGTAGGAAATACAATACGAAGTGACATCGGAGATGGAATTTATGACAGCAAACAAATGTGACCTGATGATCTTCAATGTGTGTTTGCCATCGAAGTGAGCAAATGTACCTGTTTCTTTAGCACTGTCTAGGGACCTATCTGTTGCGGAGTTGCAAGTATGAAATTTCATGAGCTTGTTCGTTATTTCCTTATTCTGAAATTATATGCTGCAGAAAACCATTCGGACATGTTGGAGACGGCAGCTGTGGAGTTGCTGAATTTACAAAGAAATGTGTTCAGACAATGGCGTTGTTAATACAAATTAAATGCTTAGACAGGGCTAAGTTGTATAAAAAGTCCAAGATGGACAATAAAAGGTCATTTGCTATTTAAACAAATAGTTTTCAAACAAACCTCTAAGATAGTAACTGACTATAGTACTAGCAAATAGTATGAAACATTTTCAAAATTATCTTTGTGATTTTATGTCCTAATGGCAGGATCGTTGTCTAGATGTTCTTCATTTCCGTCAGGTTGTGACTACTAAAGTGAGTACAGACATGGAACAAATTATACATTATCAGGAAGATCATGTTATGTTAACCATCTATGAATAATCTGATGGAGTTTTAACATGTTCAAATGATGTTCAAAGCTCACATAAATTATAATATAGTGTAGGAGAGGAAATAAAATAGGAGGAAATGGCTAGAGTATATCTCATGTGAAGAGGTCGACGTGCATTTGTGTACTGATGTGGCAAAACAAGAAAAATCAGATTGAAGTTATTCTACAAGATCACCATGTGTGTGCATCTCGGGATTTCCTCAGATACGATGGCGACATGTTTTATCCTTTACTTTCACTTGCGCTCATACTTTGTAAGCAGCCTGTTATGTAAATGTCGTTCATACTGTGTACTTAACATTTGTCCATAAATGTAAGTTATAAACAAAATGATTACATAGCATTTGAGTTCAAGATCGGTCTTTTATACAATTATATTAGGCTGTTTGGTTGGAAATCTTCAAATTCTATTTGATATAGGTCAGGGATTTGATAAACAGATAACTCATTTCCTTATTAGCGCAGTTTGTGGGAATCCATTTGTCATCAGAGTTTACAGTTGTGGAGCTGAGATCCGAGATGATAAGAGGGGGTTAATATATTTAAAATATTCATTGGGGTTACGAAAGTGCTCATTGACTTTTTGAATAATTCATAAGTTTGCAATGTTATGAACTGATTTAAAAAACATTCTGGATTGTAGCCTTGTGCCTATATTGGGTTATTCAATGCTATTGAAATTCATTTGGAACATTCTGTATTCTAGGATTTGTGATTGGACATTTAGGATTATTTGGAATTTCATTCATAATTTTGTTTGTGTCTTTTGAATTTCTATTTTATATTTTAAGAAAATAAATTGCTTCTTCAATTTACTTAAATTGCTGGCTTCACTTTCGTTCATTTGAATATTTTATTTCGTATAGCCCAACAAAACCAGTGCAAAAGAATATATTATGTGGGTAAAAAAAGATCTGGTAAAGTTTGATCTAACCTGTATCCTAAATGAAGAAGCTTACATATAGCCTAAAATATTTCACTAATGATGTGAGTGAATGTGACGAAAGATGAATCTAAAGTCACAAGCTGGTTCGTGATGTTTTAATAATAGCCACAAAATAATGACAAAAGATACTGTTATGAACCTAAATACATATTCCAGACAGATTAATATTAGTCATAATAAAGTATTGCAATATGGTAGTCTACACTGCAATAACCGACCGTGTCATGTTTTGACCGTCTACACTGAAAAACAAAACGACCGTGTTCAATTAGTGCTGTCTACATTGCAATACCCAAAGGAGTTATGGTAACGCCGCCTACATTAATAACCTACCGATTTCTATTAGCGCTGTCTACATTGCAATAAGAAACCGAGTTCTGTTAGTACTGTCTACACTGCAATACGAAACCGAAACATTGCAATAATTTACCGAGTTATATTATGGCCATCTAAATCGGAAAACAAAGATCCTACCGTGTTCCACAGTAGTCTGGTTTGCAGTTCTGACCACGTATGTATAGTCCTACGTGACTAATGTAATAATTAAGCATATTTTCTGCTTCAAGGTATTAATGTATTTTTATTATGGAATCAAGCTAACAAAATTATTGTTCTTGGTTAGTCATATTTATCCTTAAGTCACTGAGCTATTTTCTTTTTTCATTTGTCTTTTGCGAGAAATCTAAATGTAGACTACTTATCTTGATTAAGCTAAAATTAAAAACAAAACAAGAATCTTTCTAATTTACCGTTAACCATTATGTTTGAAGTAGAACATATCAGTTTCTAAATAGATTTATACAATTTAGTATGACATAATCGTACACATCTGAACTGAATAAAGGAATGAGTGCCACAATATATTCAAGCAATTCAAATTTGATATATATTGCTATTTAATTTTCTCATGTTCTGCCTCGAGCTTTGGAGATACTTATATTTATGATTTTTATTTTACTTCAAGCCCTTACTAAGATTTGCATTGTACATATGTAAATATGCATGGTTGGTTAATATATTTAAGTTGAACATATAACTTTCGACATAGATTTATACAATTTAGTACGATATACTTCAGGCATATCTTTGTTTTCATAATCGCACATATCTAACCTGAATAAAAGAATGGGTGCCAAGATATTCAAAGAATTTCAATTTAATATATTTTGCTATTTAATTTTCTCAACAGAAATGGAAATAAAATCGAGAGGACGACAATAATTCTGATGATGATGATGATGTTCTACCACTATCTTGGTAGATATTTGTATTTATGATGTTTATCTTACTTCAAGCCCTTACTATGATTTGCATGTATATATGTAAACATGCGTGCTTGATTAATATACTGACTGATGCTAACGGCACATAAGCACATGCAAGATTGTCTGATGTATATGCAAAGAAAGTGAACTGCATGGTCAACAGTGAAAGTGAATTGCATTGGCAGAGGAACACCTCCGTAGCCATCCCGGACTAATCTAGCAGGATTCAAACATAAAACCCTTTAGTGAGAGTCTGACATACCTCCGTGTGTGTACGCGCGGATGTATGTGTGTACCCAGGGTGAGAGCAAACGAACGTTGAGCTGGATTTTGAGTGGGCTTAAATAATAACCTACTGCTCTCCGTTTTAATAATTATCTCTCTTATATATGCATATATCTATATAGGTCTGTCTCTCTGTTTAGCCGCTTGTGTATGTTTTTTAGCGTGTGCCCATTCACGTGTTAGGTTTTTGTCACATAATAAGGTTTTGTCATTTTGTTTATTCCCCTAATGAACGCCATACAATAGTATGCACATAATGTTGTCATGAACTAATCAATGCTTATACGTTTAACTTGATACTGATTTCATTAATTGATTAATGTGTAATCTACGTATATGGTGGATACAGGTTTTCGTTTTATTTCCGTTTCAAGAGCGACTTTAAATATAAACTGTATTTTCTTCTAATGGTTGATATGAGCCACCCAGTAAGTTATAAGTTTCAAGTCCCTGAACTATGACCACTTCGTTTTCAAGTGCTCGCGGGAAAACTCCAGTATGTCAAGTTTTCAATGGATTTTCGCTTGATCGTTTGAAAAAATAACGCAGTCATTATACACGTATTATATAAAGTAGACTATTAACTTTCATAACGTAAATATAATTCGTCTCGACGACACTAGACTAAACGTGATGCTTCACAATAAGACAGGGAATCCATACAAAAGACCGTGTTAAATTATACAATAACTTTAAAGTCTTTCACTGCAGATGATGAATACTATGCCACAAACTCCGTCTTTCCTAAGATGCTATTTTTGCCATGATTTTATTTCCCTTCTTTCTTTCCTTTCATCTCTATATATTTCTCTACTGCCTTATACAGGCTTACATACGTTCCGAATTATATGGATATTCGAACCAGTGGTGTACCTAAGTGGAGACATTATCATAACGAAAAATTTATACTGACTTGGGGTGTCTTTCAAACTAATGTCATGTAATCTTAAATGGTATTTTCAAGGCATGTCACGGTAATTTTAAGACATTGTAAAGTCGATGGACAACTGCAGACAAATGCCATCAAATGAAAAATACCGCAATGTTTGCTTTGATTCTATCGAGTTCCTGTTAATGCAAATTATATTCGTTATCGTTGTCTGACAGTATTATGGGGAATATGGATGGGGCGGGGTAAAATAAATGTGATAACTCTGTTCCTCCTCCGCGGCTGAAACTATTGTAATAATTGACATACCATCAGTCATCTTTGTATAGGAGTGGTAGTGAACAATTATAATCGTTTTGCTTATTTTTGAGAAAAGCAATAAGTTTAAATTACAACAATAGCAACTCCATATATCATAGTGATCGTTTACCACACGGTCAGTCAAGGAAGCACTCACTTAGGTCTATCTAGCCTGAAATTCCAGAAAAGACAAAACAAAATGTCAAGGCGGTGAACAGTAGGATTCGAAGTAAGCATTGCTTCAATTGTATGTTGGCGTGAGAGCAAAGGTGAGTTTTATAAGAAATCGGAGCCACAGTTGGACTCTTACAATATTCCAGATTCTCCCCTTGTTTAATAAAAAAAGCAAAGAAAAACCAAAGTTAGGTGCCTCTTTCGCCTGCACAACAAGGTGAAACACCATCTCACAAGCATTTACAATCAATATAAGTATGTGCCGTCTGAACGAGACCATCTGTAAGAACCATGAGAATTTATCGTTTCAGTTGCTTATATACCTGTAAATAAATTACGAGATTTTTTTGAAGTTCTTTTTCATACAAAAATGAAATTTGTGAACATAAAATTTGTTTCCAAACCACGTATCATCTTCTCAAGTTTTCGGATTATATCAATATACATGTATGTCTTATCTTGACATGACGTTTCTAAAAGCTTTGGTATTTTCGTCCCAGTGAATCGTTGTTATTGTAGATTTGAGAATGTGAGTCGATAGGGGCCGCGGGTGGCCATGAGATCTAAAGCGCTCGCCTTTCCCTATCACAGTTATCTGACATCTGTTGGTTCGAGACTCGGGTTCGGCCTATGTAGGTATATGAGAAAGCTTGCCAGTATATTCCCTTGGGTCGGAGGATTTTCAAGGGTTATTTCCGGTTTCTTCCAATTCCAGTAATACCTTATAGACAATAACGTGCTGAAAAATTGCGCTTAACCCACAACAACAACAACTATCTAGCCTCAAGCATATATGTATATATGATGTATACATGTGTGTATGTGTGTGTGTGCCTGTGTAATACAGAGTGTACAGGGACAAATATATCACAGAGAAGAAACAAGAAGTGTGTGCTATTTGTAATGTTGTAAATTAATAAAGAATACATTATATATTACTTTTTAATATGTTCTCCTCTTTCTCTTATTTGCATTATTACACTTTCATTTTCATAGAGCAATACTACTTTTATTTCATTAGTATAAATTAGCTTCATAAAACAAAGTTTTCGCAATACACCTCAAATTCTTTTGGACTAAATACAACAGAGTTTTATGATAAGTATTATTGTCAAAATTAAATATAGTATAATGAATAATACTGTTTACATCATCAGGGTGTAATTCATTAGGTAAAGATCTGTATTGCCTACTTATGTAAAATCTCTATAAAATTTGAAGAAAAAAATATTGGAAATGAAAATATGAGCCAATCCGAAATTTGGTTTAGTCAAAACCTGGTCAAATCCGAAATCTTTATATTTCATAATCTGGACAAACCTCTAATATGTATATTTTATAATCTGTACAAATCCCTAATCTGTATATTTCATAATTTGGAAAAACCCCATAACCGTATATTTCACAATCTGGACAAACCCCCAATCTGGATAAATCTAAATCTGAGCAAACTCGAAATTGATATAAATTAAAATCTGGGTATTCTAATAAAGTAACAATTTCAGAGGTTTTTTAAAAAAATAAAACACTAATTATTTAAAGAAAATAAAACAGTTGTTGTTAAGTACACATTAAATTGCGGTGTATTCTTAAAACGTGGTTTTAAAGCTTCACAAACAGTAACAATGGCAACTCGGAATATCAGAATTTACGTCCAAATTTATATTTAGAAAAAATACATACGAACGCGATGTAATGTTCTCCTTCTGAAATGTGGAGCGATTGGGCCCTGTTTTACTCCTGTATCCTCAGATGTTTACAAAGACATCCTCAACGGGGACAGACCGCTCCGATGGCCTAATGGTTAGCGCGTCCATCTCTGATCTGGGATCTCGCGGGTTTGAACCCCGGCCGAATCATACCAAAGACTTATAAAAATGGCATACTAACAACTGCCTCGCTTGGCGCTCGGCATTCAGAGGTTAGTTATAGGACTAGTTGGCCTGTTACCAAGATAATGTGACTGGGTGGGACATAACGCTACATGTCTGAAAGCCTCAGTACTAGACATCACTATACATACTCACACTGCAGTCATCGTAGCGATATGACTGAAAATTGTTTTAAAACTACGTTAAAGATCCAACACACCTCGTGCTCAGTAAGATTTAATGCTGGTGATAATGCTGCTATTATAAACATAGCCAAGCACGTTCAGGGAGGCTGCAATTGACGAAAAGATATTAAACAAACAAGGCAGCATAAATTATGATCGTTCAGTAAAAAAGAGTTGATCACAACATAGTGACGAGTACAGAGATCAACACAATAGGTGAAAAGTATGCCGATCGGATTCGACCAAAGCGTCCACGTGCGTTCGACGAGGGACCATCTCAAGGCTACATAATCAATTGAAACGATGTACATGTACAAACTAATTTAAAAATTCATGATTAACCATACATTTGACAAAATTGTGTGACTTTCATAATTGCATCAGTGTGTGTGTGTGTGTGTGTGTGTGTGTGTGTGTGTGCACATCATCCTTTAAGGGTAATAACTCTCCGTTCGAGAAAACGTATTTGCAAATCTATGATTCCCCCTCCTGTTTTGTTTGTACAGCATTTTGGTATATGTTCTATATAATGCTGGCATAAACATACAAACTAATCCAGAATGAGTTCGGGAAAGGACGCGAACAAATACGGTATGTGCCGTACCAATATAGAGACGCGTTTATTCGTGTTTGTGCATATACCATACGGGGATCCTATATCGCTATGAACTAATGAATGCACTAAGAGGTACTAAGAAGCATTAAGAGGCGCCAAGTGGTCATCAAAGTTCGTCTTACAGAAAACAAAATATGTTTACTTTTATGGATAAAATTAATTTATATCATGATACCAGCAGCTCAAAACTGAAGAAAGACAACTCTTTGTGTGCAGTGCGCTAAAACTACAAGCGTTATCGTTCATTCTATGGGCGAGTTTATCAGCGCCATTATTGCCCAAGTACATCATGGAAGAAGATTATGGTTATATGTTTCGTAAGTGAACGTGAGAAATGAGTGACTTAGCTAATGAGACCTAGTCTCATCCAAAATAGTATGTTACAGACAATACATAACAACCAAATCAATGCGCGAAAATCAGAGCAAGTAAATACTTACGATTTGATACAAAATTTCTAACAAACAACAGTGATCAAGTATAGTTTATTCATTCTCAACATGAACTGAAAATATGAAGTCATATTTTTTTTGCAGTAGAACAGTATGGCAACCCAAACGTGGTTCAATGTTCTTTAATCACGCATTCGTTATATTGATATTAATGACGAGATTAAAGTGAGTTTCATTTACATTCAACCTAAGGGATTACCGTACACCTCGAAATAACCAGAATGATTAAATGAACAAGTATGGGTTGAAACTTACTGACTTTTGCAAATCAAATGATATTTATATAGCAAACGGAAGGGTCAGTGAAGACAAAGACATTGGAAAACTTACTTGTAAAACTGACTGATATTCCCGATGGACATATTTTAGTGTCCGATTTTTGTATTTTGTTCTGTATTATCAGATATTTATTGTGCTCCTCCATTTATTATAACAATAACATTTAAAGTATAGACCTCAAAGCGATAACATTAGCGATACAAATTTTATTTTTTCATGATTCTATATATATATATATATATATATATATATATATATATATATATATATATATATATATATATATATATATATATATTATTATTGATATTGTGTGTGTGTGTGTATTATTGTGTGTGTATATATATATATATATATATATATATATATATATATATATATATATATATATATATATATGGAATCATGAAAAAATAAATTTTGTATCGCTAATATTAAAATAATATTGTACCTATTCTGTTATATGAGTTGGAAGTCTGGAGCAGTGAAAATTACAAAGCCATTGAGACAATTCTATTGACATCAAGTCAGTTACTTATTCCTTAATCTTTATTCCCGAGAATTAGTGAAGTGCACCTGGATGTAATACAAATGTGCTTACATATGTAGTAGTTAATGGGGATTCTCGCTCCTTGTCCCTGGAAAGTGTGTTTTGGCTCACCTGTGGTTTTTTACATAAGGGTTATGGTCTCACTTTTTCATGTAAATGGGAGTTTCGGTTACAAGTCAAAGGGAGTTCTGGATCACTTGTTGGTGGCGATCGATAGCCGGTTCTAACGCAGTTGCCGTTGATCGCTATGGTGATCGATGGGGGTACTGGCTCACTGTGTTTTTCATATTAGAGACGTGTTTGTAGTACAGTAAATGTGTCTCTTCCGTGTTATCTCTGGCGCGTAGACAAGTTGGGTCTGAGGAAGGAGAGCCACGAATCAAAGTTTTAATTAAGTGAGGAGGAGTCAAAGGCGTGGTTGAAACGAGCGAAGAAGCTGATAGCGTATGCGGATAAGGATCTGAGTTATGTGCCTGAGATGATTTATTGTGAAGGGAGTGAAGAGGAGGAGGAGGAGGATCCAGTTGTTGATCTAAGGGATTCCACGGCCCGTTAAACTTATGTCCTGGAAACTACCATCCACCTCTAGGTCTGGGAAGTTTTCCGATGAAAGCATGAACATACATGGCTCCTCCGAGAATTTGTCGATGTCCACATCCTTAATAATCTCGCACGCACTGATTTCGTTCCACGTGAAGGTCCTCGCAGCTAGTATCAAGCTCACAATGTCTGCAATGATATATTTTTTTATACAGATTATACAACTTTTTGGTGGCTTTGAAAAAATTGCGATTTTTGTTATCCACACTCAAAACACCTTGATTGGATTATACGTCGTCGATTTTGGGTGACTACCTCGAGGGGGTTTATACTCTCCGTCATAGCTTTACACTTGAGACACCACGAATCCATCCTTGCTATATACATTGCATTTTAAAATTTAAAAGTGTCTCAACGGGGGATCTTCCTCGTCGTCTTCTTTGTATGTAATCTACACAATACAATCCACAGGTGCTATCGTCGACGTTTTGAAGCTGTAATGAATTGTAGACCGCTCCTTTATCGTGTTACCTCATCAGTAGGAGGTAAACCAAACGAATCAAGATACTCTGCATCGTCCGAACGATTTTTGCATGACGGTTTTGTCATATTAAGTAAACAGACGGAAATAGCTATGTAAATGATTGGCTATGACCACGGTCATTTCTAATAATACTTGTTGACATTCTATACTACATTGGCGATATTTCGAAATCGCACGATTTATTCATGCTTGTACATGAAATGACGTATTAGTTTGCTTTAAAATACTCAGGTACCTGCGAACTAGTCTAGAGTCATATTTTAACATCTTAGAGAGTCACATCATAACATCTTATAGAGTTTTCAATACCTTAAGAAGGTATTCTTTTGTGCTGGAAAGAGTTGTTCGTTCGTACGTATGAAGAATAACATGTGTTTTGTTATTGAGGATAGTTCTACTTTGTCTACCTTCTAAATAATAATTATTTTCCCTGGAGAACTACACAACTGGCTTTGGACAAAAACATTTGCTGAAATTATTTCTAAATTGGAACAGAACAATACAAATTGTGATTCACAGTGAAAATTCTAGACATTTGTGTTAACCTTCGTCTGACGTCATCATCCGCCATCTTGGAACGGAATTGAGATTCAGACTTCAATTTAGAACTGTTTATTCACAGGACTTATGTTTTTCGCAATTTTAGGACACATTTTAGGATCTTCTTCATAAATCGTAAGTCTTGTTTCATATTTTTCCTTTTCACCGTGTTTTCTAGGGAAATAAATTATTTTTGTTAAAATCTACAAAGCTTGTTGTAGTCACTCTTTTCTTTATGTTATTTTAAACGAGCCGATACGTAACAGGACGATCTAGTCTCATAATCTCATATAACCATGGCGGAAATCGTGCGTATTGCTACTGAGTTGTACCAGTTGATGTTCGATGACAGTTACAGGCAGGATGTGTCTTATGCTAATAACGACCAGCATGTGCTATAGCAGACTACGGGAGTGTCTGCGAAGTTAAACGAGGTGAGAAATTCATGTAAAGTATCACTAGAAAGAGGCCATGAACAAAGGAAAGAGGACGAGATCGAGTTGTCTCATATGTCGGTGGGACACATGCGTCAGGGGAAACTCATAGAGGCCATCGAACGACACTGGGCAGTTAATTCATTTTGTAACGATCGAGAGTCGGCAGGGTTGGTTAAAACCATCGAAGGACTCGTTCACAATATCATCAACGAATTACATCTAAGCCTCGTGGAATAATATCGAGGTAAATGCCGGAGTTCGTGGGTTCACAAAGACAGAGATTTCATCTTTCCAGCTATCAAAGACTTTGAGAAAGTCCGTTTCAACATAGAAAAAAATCTCTCCGGCGCATATTATCTCTCTCGATATCGTGAAAACAAAGCGGATGAGGTATTACATATCATACAATCACAACAATATCTTGATCATGTTAACTTAGCAGTGATTTCTGAGACACATTAGGATCTCGTGAAATTAAATCAACTGGCCAGAATCACTCATGGCTTAAACATATATCCGTTGTGGCTGGTGGGTGAAAGAGTATCTGAGATCGATGGTGAAAGAGTGAATGTACACCTAAAGTTCCTAAACGAACACTTACTAGAACTAGAGCTGATGATGCAGAGTTTAGTGGACGCATAATGATCCTCGACTTTAACCACATCGATGAAAATTTGCCAGCGGAGCAACGTCGCGAACTAAGAGCGACTATCGCTATTATCGTCGACGAGCCTAAGTCTACAAACACGCGTATCGACGTTACAAACGCATCTTGAGAATCATTTTGATGATTCCATTGATGGTGACGGCGATGGGTATCATTTCCACGGGCGCTTTGGCCAATCCGCTGATTTTGATTTTGTCCGGAGTGGGACTGATGTTGCTGACGCTGATGAAGTGTCTCGAGCTGCGTTTGGAGGCCAACAAAATTTGTACCAAACAAACCATGTTGGCCTAACAGAAAATGCTTAATAAACTCCGATCGCATCTGTGTGGGGTTCCATTCGACATGACGTTGTTGATCAACGAAATGAGAACCATGGATGACCTCATCGTGGACATGGTAGGAAATCAGTGTACAACTCTGGGTCGATTCGAAAAAATATACGATCAGAAATGTAAAGAGAATGTCTGACGAAGAAGTCTTTGTGACCGACGTGGTCTTGCACCATCCGGAAGCGCTCTACGAAGCCCTCACCACGGTCTTAGGAAAAAATGTGGCCGTGCACATCGAACTGGCGTTAACCAAAGCACAAGGAGTGTCGCATAGACAAGTCTTACTGACGCGACACCAGCGAATAGACCTTGCTCAGGATGGAATCGTCAAAATATACTACGACGAAAATTTGATCCGAGAGCGTTGTACGCGATGTCTGGGCAAAATATCGTTGGAAAAGATTTTAAAATTGTTTTAATTTAGCATCATGGAGGACGTGGAGATGGTCGAACATGTACATGATACGAGATACATGACATACGTCATCGTGGAAAACAAGGAAGATCTCGAGGAGGCCATCATCAATGCGTTTCATCTCATCATGGATATCTGAGTCGATCTGATCCTGTCCAAAGTCGTAGGAATAGGAAGCGACCTCGTCTTGGTCTAATGTCCAAATTGCACAACCGATTATTGGAGGTATCTTTGTTCAGGTGAAAGACGGAATAGCCGATTTTGACCACTCCTCGATGATCTTCAAACACAAAACGAAAACGGTACATCGTTGTCCGTACTCCATCGACAAACACGTATACGATGGCAAATTCCTTCGTACTGAACCTTACCGCGTGTCTGATTTTAGTGTGTACGATCCTAACCTAGCCTCCCTCGTTCACTTCGCAGCGACTAAACAAGGATGTATTTTCCATCGAGAAATCAATGTTTCCTTCTCCATGCTTGATCTTCGCCAAAAACTATTTGAAAATCTCTGAATGATTTTGGATTTAAAAGTTGTTCAGGCTTTATTAGTAATATTTAATCGATCGGATATTTTTACCACCACAACGTCGACACACTTGGAATTGACCTCGTATTCCTTCCTGACATTCAAAGCAGGGTTTCATCCCTGAACTTCCACTCTCTCGTGCATGACCTGTTGCACTTCTCCGTATTACTCTGAGGCAGCCACACACATTTTTGCGTAACACATGTAGGCATGATTATATATATATATATATATATATATATATATATATATAACTATATATATATATATATATATATATATATATATATATAACGCCTATATATATATATATATATATATATATATATACCATATACATCCCATATATATATGTGTGTGTGTGTGTGTGTGTGTGTGTGTGTGTGTGTGTGTGTGTGGAGAGGAATGGACTCCGCTAGGCTGCAACTGCCCATGATACGCTATGGATGACGAAATGACAATTAATAGAATTCTCATACCAGATCGGTCGCAGCACCGGGTTACCAATGACCGCTCCATCCTCCGGACACCAGGACAGAGATGATAATTATGCTAATGGTGCAACTACCATCAAAGTACACGCAAGTGATAGCATCACCATAAAAACGTGGACATTAAGACCAGCAAGGAAACTCTAAGAGCTTACCCAAGATACCAATGATACATCCGTGGACTCTGTGCGATGCGCTGCAAGAATTTCGGAGAGAGATCAACAGATGAGGGACACAGGATTTACTTCAGTGGGCATGAGACATGACAATGGGGTCGGATTTATGGTACATAAGGAGATTGTGAGTGCGGTTATGGGTTGTCGAACAGTGTCTAACAGGATGATTACCATCCGCTTGAGAGTATCTCCCTTCGGCATCGCCATCACAGAAGTGTATGCCCCTACATCTAAATACGATGAAAAGGAAGTGGATAAGTTCTACCACCAGTTACAAGCTTTCATTGATCAGACACCCAAAAAGGATATTCTAGTTGTTCAAGGAGACTAGAATGCCAAGGTTGGAAAGAATGCACAGGCATACTGGCGAGAAGTGTGTGGTCCATACTGTGATGAATATACCATGAGAGAGGACTCAAGCTCATGGACTTCGCCACCTACAATAACCCAGTTCTAACGAACACCCTTGGCCCCCGTAAACTATCTACAATAAGAACTTGATACAGTCCAGATGGAAAACATCACAACCAGACTGATTACATCTTCGTGAGGAAGCGCTTCCGGTCTTCGTTAACATTGCCAGAACAAATAGTTTCCCAGCAGATGACATATGAAGGGATCATGACTTACTGATGATGACTATTAAACTTCGTCTGAAGAAGACCAAAAAACCAAGACAGAGGTAAAAATCAGGTTTGAAACTTGAAAGCTTTAAGATCCAAGCATGGCACAAGCATTGGAAGCATTAACAGGCGGAAAATTTGCACCACTCACAATTCTGGGAGCCAAAGAAATAAACCTAGACTGCCTGATCACCACCTTCATCATGGCTGTAATAGGCACAGTCAGCGAGATTCATGGCAAGCATCGTAGAATAAAGAAGCCCTGGACCACAACAAATGTCCACGACCTCAGTGATGTGAGGAGAAAAATGAGATGGAAGCAAGAAGACCATGAAGTAGCACAACAATACAGGGAGATTAACAACAGAACTAAGAGGAGGTTAAAGAAAAGATGGATAGATGACTGGCCTTGTGAACCACAATACGGATATGCAACATAAATGCTAAACTAATCAGCACCATATAAAACCTGTATGACAAGGCAACTAGCGCAGTTCTCGTCGTTGGCAACATAGGCGATTGGTTAAGAACCACAGTCGAAGCCTGACAGGGGTACCTTCTCTCACCCACTCTCTTCAACATTTACCTGGAAAGGATCATGTCCGATGCCTTGGAAGACCATGAGGGCAGAACAATCACCAACCTGCGCTTCGCTGATGATATCGATGGCTTAGCAGGAGACGAAGAAGAACTGGAAACCTTAAGTGAACCGTCTCAATCAAGCATCACCAAGGTATGGGATGGAGATCAGCGCTAAAAAGACCAAGTTAATGACAAATATCCTGAGTGGCATCTAAAAGGAAATAATATTTAATAGACAGATGCTTTGCACAGTGACAAGCTTCAAGTAACTGGGTGAAATAACCTATGATGAAGGTTCATAACCTGAGGTTCTTTCCAGGATTGTGCAGACAACAACTGCACAGGCTAGGCTGAAACCTATTTGGAAGGACAGTAACATTACTCTTGGGTCCAAGATCAAGCTTATGAGCTACTTCGTCATGTCTATATTCCTGTACTATGTGAGACATGGACCCTGACAGCAGTACTAGAGAGAATAAACCTCGATTTACAGATCTGATGTTATCAAACTATCCTGAAAATCTCATACTTAGACTGCATCTCAATTGATGAGATGCTCACCACCGTAAACAAAAGCAAACTAAGATGGCATGGTCACGTCTCACGCCCATCTGGCCTGTCAAAGACAATCCTACAGGGCACGGTGAGAAGAAAGAGAAAACAAACAAACAGAAGAAGATATAGGAAGATAACATCAAAGAGTGGACAGGCATGGACTTTAAAAAGTTCCAAAGAGCAGTGGAGAACAGGTTAAATGGAGAGAGATCGTCGGAAAGTCATCTGTGGCGCCATCACGTCCAGACATGTTACGGGAGAAATTTAAAAAAAGAAAATATGAACTCTAGGTTCCTTTGAAATATTCTCTTTGCATTTTAAGGAAATAAATTATTTGTTGTATTTTGCAAAACTGTTTGGTTCTAGCTCTATTCTGTTACTAATATTAAGACATCCTGGATACGAATCTCATTAACATATTTCAGGTGTTACGTATATGCAATTAAATTGCTTGTGTATTAGTTTTAAAATTCTTTCTTATTTTATTTTTGTTTCATTACATTTTATTGTAATGATTATTTTCACGGAATTCGATATTTTTTTCCAGTAAATTCAGTTTGTATAGAACGTAAAAGGTATTACATTAGCATTATTTTTAGCTCACTCTGGTTCATAGATTTTGTAAACACCGAGTGAAGACGATTGGCAATTTCCAAGGTCATTTCGGCCCACGTGTTAGCTGAATTGTAAACAGTCTTTCTTTTTTATATATTTTCAGTGTGAGAATTTGGTTCATAGATACGGCTGTTCTTGCCTACGTGATAATTCTCATTTTTTAAATTGCGCTGTTCAACTGTTAAGAGACCACGTGACCCATCACGCGGAACTGGGATGATGTTTAAGCTGGATTTAATACTCATTCCGAGAGCTTTCCAGTCAGTCGTATGTCTACACTTTGAAAGTACATGGTGTTTATATTGCTGAAGCCAGATTATTTTTGGAGTTCATCTGTTTTGTTGGATTTAATGATTTATTCTCTAGAAAACTAAACAAGTGCTTTATATTTGTAAAAGTTCTGGGACAAAGAAATTCAGTGGAAATTTATTCTGGAGTTTAACGGAACCATTATAAACTGTGATTCAGTCGAGGATATGTTACAATCAGTACAGACATCATCTGACGTCATCGCCTCCATATTGGAATTTCATCGAGATTCGAACCCGGATTCAATTAGAACTGTTTAGTGATAGGACTTATATTATTCAACCTTAAGATTAAATTTTGGATTATATTCACAAACTGTAAGTCCTATTTCCAATTTTTACATTGTTTCATGGGAAATAAATTATTTTGTTCAAATATACAAAGCTTGTTGGCTTCACTCTTTTCTCTTGTTATTTTTGTACGAGCCTACACATAACACAGGAAAGTTAAAATTGGTCTTTTGGAATTCAAACTGACTTTCTTTTGGAGAGTTTCGTTGTCCATGGTAAAGAATTTAAATTTTGGATTGGTGTCACGTGATCAACTAAATGTTGATCATGTGACTCCAGTCCAGAAATCAATCCTCTGAAAATGACCTTGTGAAAATGTCGAAAACTGAAGTCAAAAAACTTATTTTGCTACAAAAAGATATGTATGTTTAATTTCATTAATCACCAAGTTTCGTTTGTCAGTTAGTCTTGCTTTCAGCATTTTTTTTTGGGGGGGGGGGCCAGAATTATTATCTTAGTCTCATACAAGTACTACCAGATGTCAATCTGGCACAACTTCTAGGAATCAACTCCTGATATTACTGTTCGGAAGTCCTTAACTCTTCCTGCGAATACCTATTGTAAGAAGAAAGGGCACGTTGTTTTTTAATGCTACAGGTTGAAAGAGAGGCAACAGAATAAAGACACAGCTATTTCAAATGATCATATTTCTAAGAGGTAACGATAATGTTTTGAAAGCAATACATTTGTTGGGTAAAAACAACCACCAGTCTGATTTTATTATGGAGAACAAATCATCTCTCGATGTTCTTTATCACTTTTTGGTGATTCTGCCAAACCTATCAATATTAAGATACTAAGGGACACAGGAGCTTATCAGAGTCTTTTATTAGCAGGTACTTTGCCTATATCTGAGAAATTTTCTTAAAATTTCCATATACAATTCCTCTGAGAAATATTAAAACTAAAACTATAGTAAAGGCTTTGATAGAGTTATATCTACACTTCTTTGTTCCAAAACAAGCCAATAAAATCAACAATGACGTTGAAATTGTAGATTCTACACCTATGAAACGACATTCTTACTGGATGAATCTTCTAAAGCAGGAATGTTTGAAAGAAAGAAATTCATTATTCGCTGGAGAATAATTTTATCGAACAAAGTAAAAGTAACTGGAGTTGACCATGTATTTTTCTACCGTAACCAGATATTTTCCGAATATATACTGACAATGGAATTGTGATCAGTGTCACCAAAACGGATTAATTTACAATCCCCAAAATAGATTACTGAATTGATAAAATTGGAAAAGTAAATATGTCACCAAGTCTGGCCTTTTAGAAGGATTATTGCAAATTTCACTCAAGGAAAGAGCAAATGAAATTTCGGGATTTGCAACTCCAGATGGACTTTATCAATATAAAGTGCTGCCGTTCGGTATGAAAAATCCTTTCTTGGCATTTCAGCATTTAATAAACATCGTACCATCTGGTCTAGATTACTGTGATACGTACATTGATGACGACATCATCTACAACGATACCTGGAAAGATCACTTGGAAACAGTTCCGAAAATCTTTGATCGGCTCAGTGATGCAAATTTGACAATTACTTTAGGCAAAAGTGAGTTTTGCCATGTTTGTGTTGCATTTTTAGGACATGTTATAGGACAAGGTCAAGTTAAACTTGTTGAAGGTAAGGTTAAATGTATCTATGAATTCTCAGTGCCTAATAGTAGAAAGCAACTGATGCGATTTTTGGGTATAGATGGAAATTATTGGAAATTTTGCTCAACTATCTCCATAATCGCGGAACTTTGAATAATTTGCTGAGTAAGAAATCCAAGTTTCATTGGTCTGGCAAATCTCAGGAGCCTTTTGAAAAAATTAAAGACTATATACAGGGAAGTACTTAAAGTATTTGGTACCCAGGGAGGATCCTTCTTTGGCACCCCCACCAATGTTTCAAGATGTAAACACAGAAAAATATATTATGTTTGCAAGTAGATTTTTGTTTTCATTGGTTTGAAAACTTGTACTGGTATTTCAACTCTCCCGATGACACCCCACCCTCCTTTCTGGCTGTCACCCTGGGTGGACTGCACACCTCGCAGCCCCCTTAGTACGCCACTGGCTATACGTAAAGATGCATCTGTTCTTTCAGCTCCAGATTTCAGTCAATCATTTAAAATGATTATTGATGCAAGTGATATAGGATTTGGAGGAATATTGATTCAAGAAGACAAAATTGGTGTCGATCATCCTGTGTACTTTTTTCTAAACACCAAAGAAGCTCCAGCAAAATTATTCCAGAACTGAGAATGAATGTTTCGCTTTGATATTGGCGTTTTAACATTTGGAAGTTTATATATTAGTTAAGATTCTTCTCCGATTATTGTATTTAGTGATCATAACCCCCTTACTTTCACTAGAAAAATGAAAACCAAAATACAGAGATTGTTGATATGGAGTTTGATGTTCCAGTAATACAAGCATTACATTAGACAGATCAAGGAATAAGATAATATGACAGCAGATGCACTTTCAAGCGTATAAAAAGTACTATATTGCTTTATTTTGTATATATTTTGTGTCATTCATAAGATAAATGTGCATTTTACTAGTATGTAAAAGAAAGCCTTATTGCATAAATGTTCATTCTTTATTATGAGGGGTGTTGTGTATATTTAATTTGTAAAACATGATTGATCTTTGTCCATAATTGAGGGTAGGAGTTGGGGCCTACCTGATTAATGTAATTTTAACTCGTGTTGGAGGGGTGTGAGTTCTAGATACAGCCTTGATTCTAACCTTAGAAAATTCTAGAAACAATTTTGTTTACAGTTTGTGGTAATTTCCCATTAAGATAACGGAAGCTTGTTTGTTTGTGGGGGTTTTTTGTTTTGTTTTTGTTTTTGTTTTTTGGGTTTTTTTTTTTTTTTTACAGAAACGCTTATTGCGACACAGGTACAGTGGGAATGTAAATAAGACTGTTTACATCGAAATTATTTATTAATATTTTTAAGATCAGTCCTTTAGTTGTGCTCAGTTATAATTTGAGAATTTATTTATTTAAATTCTTCAAAAGAATTTTAAAAAGTGCTTATTGATGTTTGGATTAAATCATTATTTTATGATTATTGTGAATTAGTTCAATGACAATTTGGATTATATCAGTGTGATACATCAATACTGTTGGCACATCAACACATATAAGCCTACTGGCACATCGGCATATGCAAGAATGAAAATCATTCTGAACACCACTGAAATTCATTCGGAGCTCTGTATATGTTTTAATTTGTGATATAACTTTTCAGAATATTTGGAATTTAATTCACGATTCTGTTTGTTCCTTTTAAATTTTCACTTTGTATTCTACGGAAATAAATTATTTGTTGAATTTTACTAAACTTTATGGTTTTGGCACTTTTCTTTTACTTAGTTTAAGACCATACAGTCGTAAAAGCAGACAATTTCAGAAAGCGAGTAAAAATGTGGGAAACGTGTGTACAATAGACACGCAGATCTGACGGTGATAAACATAACGTACGCTACAGTTAAACTCAAGGAAAGGTAATATAATGTGACATAAGCTGGAAGAAGAACAAGCAGCTATAGTGTATGCTTTCTTTAAAGCTAACGTTTTAGTAGCTATTGGAAGAAATCACTGATATATCCTATTTAATAGCATGAGTCACTAATATATTTTCTGGTCCAGAGAATCGCTACCAGATTTCGCTAACATTGAGTATTTGATTATATACACGTTCAAAATGTTAGGGAATAGATTACTAAAATTCGTCCCCATATAATAGAATAGGAAACTTTGCTGAAGAATTGACGAATACGGAAGTATTACAAGTGGCTTTGTTCTATGAACGATATGACAGAAATCAAAGCAGATATAGAGGCTAGATGTAAACGGGAAACTGAGAAAACTTTAAGTGGCTTCAATGCCTCTTAGTGCAAGTCAGAAAAAACGAGTGCAGCCTCCATCAAGAAGCATGGCTTTTAATTAATTCAACGAAAATACTGTAGTGATTGTTTGTTGCTTGTATTAAAAACCCTAAATCTACGGAGACATTACAACACTATCCGAGAAGTTGCTGACGATGAATCCACATCAGATCACTTTTAAAGACTTAAAGTTAGGTGACATAACCTTTCCAAATATGGATAGCAACTCATTCTTATTGATGTAATATTAGAGGAGTTTGTTATGGACCCACCATAAAAGGTTTCCTGACCAGACAATGGACCAGTAGCAAATATATCTCGTTAAGCATAATCCTGATAACTATGTGTAAAACGTGCAAACCTTTACTATGTATCTCGATAAGTCTAATAATGACAAATATGGTGGCGCTCTCCAGTTTTGTATTCTGCATGAAGATAGAATTTTAAAGAAACAAATTTCCCCCGTTTTCCTCACTGGTTATACTGGCTATTTAAACAAGACCATGCATATCTTAGGCACTGTTGAAAGAACTTTTAATTCTCTTTATTTTGGTGTAAGATTGATGGGTATAATATGGGTTATAGAGTGTACAGCTTGGTCTTGCTTTAGATGTGCACCAATAAGAGGAACTGCTAGTTCCGCTTGGACATTTTCACTTCCTTGACTTCAGAGGTAAATTGTCAAAGAAGGAGACAATAATTTTGTTTTACATTTGGTAATTAATTCATTGCACTTTCAGAAGCTGGTATTGTCTACTCTGGCAAAATTCGTTGTCCCTATTTTAATAACTACTAACAATAGTGTACTTTAGTCTAATTCAAGCTGATTGTTCGAGCACATTGGGGCAGTCATTTTAGTTAGCCGTGTGATTAGATAATGTACAATTTTCACATTACACTATTCAAATTATGAAAACATTCTCTCCACTGTGCATGTTGCAAATCCAAACAACTTCACCTGGCACCAGTCACTATCTCAGAAGTTCATACATCTGTAGAGTGCCCACATGTACAAAATGAGCAAGCCTCTGATCCACTCTGATGTAAAAAGGTATTATTCGCGCTCCTCGCAGCTCACACTTTTTCAGAATATGTTGCTGCCTGAGTCGTATAGATAGTCTTTGTGCATTATTACACGAATACGTTGACTGGATCCTGTCACGTATATGTAATTAAATTGCTTGTGTATTAGTTTTAAAATTCTTTTTTATATTTTTTTTTTGTTTCATTACATTTTATTGTAATGATTATTTTCACGGGATTCGATATTTTTTCAAGTAAATTCTGTTTGTATAGAACGCAAAAGGTGTTACATTAGCACTATTTTTAACTCACTCTGGTTCATAGATTTGTAAACATCGAGTGATAACGATTGGCTATTTCCAAGGTCATTTCGGCCCGCGTGTTAACTGGATTGTAAACAGCCTTTCTATTTTATATATTTTCAGAGTGAGAGTTTGGTTCTTAGATAGGGCTATTCTTACATACGTGATAAATGGCATTTTATTTTATTGCGATGTTCAGATTAGTAAATCACGTAGCCTATCACGTCGAATACCATGTGATCTAAATTCGAGGCTTAAAACAGCTATTTTCTACTAGATCGGGTTAGAGTCGTTCTTAACACCTTGAGGAAACGAGGTGTTTCTAATTGTTGTTGTCAGATTGATTTTCATTTCTTTTTGGAATTTAATAATTTATTCTCTAGGAAACTAAACAAGTGTACTTTTTTATTAAAAGTTCTGGGAGAACGAAATTCAGTGGAAATTTATTCTGGAATTATACGGAAACAAACTGTGATTCAATTGAGGATCTGTTACCACCAGTACAACGGTCTCAACTGACGTCATCGCTTCCATATTGGAATTTCATCGAGATTAGAACCTGGATTTTGTTAGAACTGTTTAGTGACAGGACTTGTATTTTTCAATCTTAGGATGAAATTTTGGATTATATTCACAAACCGTAAGTCCTATTTCCAATTTTTCAATTGTTTTCTAGGGAAATAAATTATTTTCTTAAAATATACAAAGCTTGTTGGCTTCACTCTTTTCTATTGTTATTTTTGTACGAGCCTACACGTAACAATCCTATCTTATATCCATCATCACGATTAAAATTAATTTAAAAGCGAGGTATAAACAACCAAACTATCAGAGGCGGTTCGGATGCACTTTTCTTCATAGTGACGTTTCGGTATTATGAACTCTGCCGCGTGCTCTCTTGTAATAGCTATGCGCAAGCTTTCTTGAGAAATGCGTTTAAAAGGATAACTATTAACTTTTTGGATATACCGGAGTCTCATTATTACACATTTATGTATGTTTTTCCCATAAACCCAAAGATAGTACGCCATGAGCCGATTAAAAATGTGAAATCTTAAGACAGCGTGTATTCATAGTTCCCGGAATTAGGAGATGAGCAGTTTTCTCGTCAACAAAAGGGAATTTGCAAACATATCACAAATGGAAACCTTTTTTTCATGGACCTTAAACTAAATGAATGTGTGAAATTCCTATAATGTCTTCAAGTGAATTAAGAAGACGGTGAAAACATATATTCCCATGCTTTTCCTATCTAAGATAATTTGGTGGTAAATCGTCCCCGATTTTACGTTAGAATTCCGCTTGCATTGATTTTCTCCCAAATAAAAAACATAATCCATGCGAATATAAATTCGTGTTGCTATTCATCACTTCAAGTGCACCTTTCTTGTACTGGACAATTAAATAGTAAATTAAAAGTCGCGATAATACTTAACAACATTCCTCAAGAATACGAAGGGGTTAATCCGTGTTTGTAAGTCCATAGGTTGGCGTTAACAGTCACCAAATCAAGTCCACAAGTTTATACCTCTTAAGCTGGTGCTCACACCTATTTACGTATCTAGTGTCTGAAGAGTTATGAATTTGTTATACGGTGTGACGAAATTTGGTCACAAAGTTGATACAGAATTGCAGTGTAACCTATTTTCAAGCCTTTAGAATGACGTCTCTAACTATATGTACTGTATTTCCGTCATGCTACATCAGCTAAAAGCTTCTAAAATATCTTTAAAAAATTGTTACAATTTTTGCTCTTTCTAAAAGCTGTATATTAGCGCGCGCATTAGGCTAATAGGAGGATAAATGCAAGTGAAACATTTCGCCTTAAAATGCGCGATAAAATAAAAAATTAGCCCAGATACGCAAGATTTGGAGTTTTAACTTAACATAAAAATCAATAATTTCATGGAAGACGTTAGTACTTGATCACAGGATATTGTGCAAAAAAGAAAAGACCTATTTTGATCTCTAATGTTAATTTCACAATGTATATTATAGATATCCACACTGTGCGCATAGTTACTTGTAACGTCATCAGCCCACTGCTCCATTGCTGCAAGTAATTTTCACATTCTATAGTAAAATCATTGCAGAGAAAAGACGATAGAATATGCAGTTTGAACTGAGCGTGATGCAGTAATCAAAGCGTACTGTTTTCTCCAGATGGCATTTTACAAACAAATTTATAACGTTGTGGCAGTGGAATTATCCTTCCAAAGGGAGGCAACCCCTGTGATGAGTATGAGTCTTATTATGATAGATTTTTATTTCCTGTTTAATCTGCATTGATCTAATTAATTTTGAATAATAGGAAATATATTAATGGAAAATTGTGATGCTTTGAAAAAACTATTTCAAATGGTGAAATTGTATTTTTTAGAAGACATTCTTAGAAAAAACCGTATATAATGGCAACGTGTCTTTGTTTTCGAGAAGATATTTAAAAAAAAAAAAAACTTTAATTCGTTGCAAAAATCTTTTTCATATATTTAAAAACAATGTCACAGGTTGATGGCATAATACTGAATATAAACTAAATACGTTCAAAGTACCAATTTTATGTGAAACGGACCATTTTAAACTACATCGTCACCTCTTATATTGCATGATAACGTAACATGTAAGACCGAAATCTCAAAGAATAGCAAGAAGATAGGAATAAGAAGACACTCGCATTAATACATTCCGTTGACAGCAGTAGCCAACAAAATTGCTTCGTGATTTCCTTTCTTCGGCTCAACACATTCTAAGGAGTTAGGCTTAGCCGCCAAAATTATTATCGTGTTTTCTCAATTCACCCTCTATATTGCGATTGAGGAATATATTACTTATCTGTATATTTGCTTTGATTTGCAATCTTCCCTGTGAAATACATAACACACGTTCGAAACTGATATCATAACTGAAGGATCGTCAAGCGTCCTAACTTCCATCTTCGCTAGCCAATACGTTAACGCTCTCTACACCTTGGCGGATTGATCAGATATTTCAGCGCTACCGGTCTGTGAATGTCATTGAATGCGGCAGCAACGCATCACAGCGGGTTAAATTCCATTGCTGCCTTTACTCACTTGCTCATTTTAAAGATTAGAAAATTCACTAAACAAGATGCAGTGGTTTCAGTTTAAATTTTAAATAATGGAAATTAAGTTGAATCAGTACTTTCTACCAAGTGTGACTGACTTCCTTTGCAATAATAGGGCGGGTTGTTGCCTAATCCAGAACAGGAGTATACTATATTCAAGTTCCTTGGCTTGATATCTTATCCTGACATTGGATTTGACAGTGGGTAATCTGGCCTATTGCCCAATCTGCCCTCAATTTCTGATCCGCTTCACGGTCAGCTTACAATGGTTCCACTGAACAGAACCTCAGATTAGTTACCTTGGATTTCTATTGCAAAGCTCTGATCCGTGCTAGGAAGCGGTCCTTTTTTCAGCAATATGTGGATGGCCGGTGTGGCTCCTTCCACACTCAATCATATTAACTGAGCAATGAAACCGACAATTTACGCTTTTAAGAATCAGTTGATTGTTTGTCCCAAAATTGATACAATAACAGATAATGGAATGGACTTGTACAATAACACATAATGGAACAGACTGGAACAGTAAAATGGAACAAACTGGCACAGTAACAGTTAATGGAACAGACTGAAACAGTAACACATAATGGAACAAACTGGCACAGTAACATATAAGGGGCACTCACCAGTTATTATGTACTTTTAAGAGAGTGACGTGTGTAAGGTGAAGTTGTATGCATTAGAAACATGCACAGTGGAGAGAATGTTGTTATAACTACGCTGCTGTGATGTAATGTGGCTGATATTTCTTTGGATATTGTACTTGTGGAAACTGTACATGATCTAAGTACACCGCTGACTAAAATGACTGCTCCCTTGTGTTAAAAAAATAAGCCTGAATTGATCTGAAGTACACTATCTTTAGCAGTTATTAAAATAGGGAAAATGAATTTTGCCAGACTAGACAATAACAGCTTCTGAAAGTACAATGACTGAATTACCACATATATAAAATGTAAAAAAATTATCGGCTCTTTTTTTACAATTTTCCTGTGACGTTCAGGAAGTGAAAATGACCAAATGGAGCTTGCAATTTTTTAAGGGTGCGCATCTGGAGTAAGGCCAAGCTGTATCGTCTATAACCCATAGTACACCAATCAATCATACACCAAAATAAAGGGAATTAAAGGTTCTTTGAACAATACCTAAGTTATACAAGGTCTTTTTTGAATAGCCAGTATCACCAGTGAGGGCACCCGGGAAATTCTTTTTCTTTAAAATTCTAACCCTATGCAAATACGAAACTATAGAGCGCCACCATAATGGAACAGACTGGAACAGTAACACATAATGGAACAGATTGGAACAGTACCAGATAATGGAACAGACTGGCACAGTAACAGTTAATGGAACAGACTGGAACAGTAACACATCATGGAACAGACTGGTACAGTAACACATAATGTTTCAGACTGGTACATAGATACCTCGTGACACCTGAGATCGAATGGATCTGTCTGAAGATAGTTCATGTACGTTTTGGAGTGTTTGAAAAATAACTGAATTTTACCACAAATACTTTAGTGTAATAGGATCAAATCATTTGATAAGAATTCCTATCCGCTGAAATTTCCATCTAATAGCATAAGCCATGCATTTGTAACAAAAACAGCTTCCATAAAGTTTGATCTCCATTTTGATAATTGCTCGTAGGCAATAAATATAATATAGTCCGTGATATTATTTCATTAAAGCTTTCAGGACTTGTTGTTATAATAGGCACCCTTTTATTTTTTATTTTTATTAATGTTAAAAGCATGCGTGTGGTGGTTCATAACACACTTTGATCTACATAAACATTTTTTCCTTTAAATGGATTTACATTGGATTCTCCATTCTTTATTTTTTTTATTTTTTTGCAATCCGGCAATGTGGCTGATTTAAGCACGTGGACGACTTGATTGCAATTGGTAATACTGGAGTATATCTCATAAATCCGTAGGTTAGACAATCACTAAAGGCAATATGTGCACTAGACTGGCTATACATCTTTATGAATTTCTGTCTAATTTACATTTCAACCATAGTAAACTCATTAAGTAAACACATACGTTGCCAATGTTTGTCAGAGCGCATTGGAATGGGACTAAAATAGTTTCTACCATATGTTCTTGCTACATATTGTACCAAATTAGCATGTGGTCTCTTTACCTCATCTGAGACATGGATATTTAACTTGATGTTGCATACACAAATATATCACAGGAGGTTATAACCAGTGAAATATGCAAATTGATTCCAAGAGATCTGAAATGTCACAGACGACTTAAACATTGTTTAAGAAAGCAATTATCAAATTTGAATATTTTTGTTCCACAATGCAGTTCTTCTCTTAAATATCCATTATCACAAAAAAAAAACAAAACAAAAAAACAAAAAACGAATCGTAAAGTAAAATTATTAATGTATTCTACATAACAATTAAAAAGATTGACTTGCTACTATGAAATTCCACAAAGATCATCCAGATCACCTTGATTAGGTTTAGGGAAATCCCTTTACTGAGGACAAAAACATTGATTACATTAATTGTCGAAGATATTTTGAAAACGCGACTCGGGTTGCACACATGGGTGTGTTTACGTGATTGTATTGTTTTTCGATTGGGCCTGGTGCACTTTCTGAAGCAGAACAGGTTTTAGGTCAAGTACATATAGTCTGGTGGTAATAGAGGGACAACGAGAACACGTACTCGAACCATGGTTTTGCTAACCGTCGAGTTAATTATTGGTGTATTGAAAATTTGTAAGTACCGAGACTCTTTTGTCCGTTGGTTTGCACATGCATGACAAAATAATCATCGTAACTAATTCACCTGTTATTTAGTATGTTTGAAAGGTACGAGATCTACTGGATTCCTCCGTTTTGATTGGCTTTGGCATAAATTACAGTCTCCTGGGGAATGTTTTGCCAGCCGCCTGATGAAATTGGCAACCTGTGATTACATGTTCTGACCTTTGAAAGAATTTTTCTAGATTTGTCATGAAAACTGAGAAGATAATGTTCTGATGAAAATTCTTTTTTAAATATATAATTTAAGCTTCCAGTTTATTTATTCAATTTAGTAAATAGTAATAAACAATCCGTACTATGACTGCAAGTCCCCTCCGAAATATTCATGACTGTTCGATCCACACAAGTTTGTTGATTTAACTTAAATTATTGGTTTCATTACTTTCCGTTACTTCATTTAAGCACTAGATTCATAACAAGTGATATTCGCATATTTGTTGGGAATGAGAAAGAAATGATTCTTAATAATTTGAAAGTCTATTCCTTTCCATGAATTCTTTTCTAAAACGTTCGGAACAGCCCTAAACAAACCCTAAACAAAAGACATAGCGATTAAATGCTTAATTAAATGCACAGTTCACAGTTTGTAGATGCGTGGTAATGATGAAATCAGTTGAACCATTTGAATTGTATCATATAACAACACTATCTTCTACAAAACAAAGTGTATCCTTTGTTTTAAAGTCCAAGTTCATAACTTATCCACAATGATTTGTAGCTATCTTTTCTTATAGAAAAAAAAAGAAAAGCGAACAAACAGATAATGTAATAGATAATATGGCTAGTTATGGGTTGATACTGTATATTTGCTTCCTTTGACTAACTTTAAGTCCTTCTGATGTGCAACTGGGCCTCACAAAGCGCTGAATAAACATCTGTCGGAACCTTTTCGAGGACAGGTTGTAGATGAGAAAATTGCTTGCCGAGTTAATGATAATGCAGAGAATGTTGATGTCTATTATAAGTCCAAGCAAGTAGTGTTCCTTCCACCAGATTTTGAAGTCATTATTGGTCGCGGACTTGATGAACACAAACGCTGCTGGTACAAGACTCAGCAGATAAAAGAACCCAATGATAATTAGGGTCACTGTAAGTGTTTCTTGCTCGTTGTCCTTTGTGCTAAGGACGGTAGTCATGTTCAAGCGTCTTCTTTTAGCAAGCAAGAATAAAATTATGATCCCAGAATTCATGACAATGACGATGACAACAGGTAGGATGAGGTTGAAGAAAGTTACAAAATATGTGAAGTACCTTCTAACGTCTACGTCAGCCCATGCTGCGTACTCCAGCCTGTAAATGGATGTGCTGTTATTGGGGTCTGCATTCTTAATGACCTGAAGCCAAACCAAGGCTGGTGCATGTAAAAGAAGCTGGATGATGATTATTATGGCGAGTATACGCGCGGGATACTTTACAAAAATCATTTCCTTAGCCTTGAATGGGCGAAATATTGCCATAAAACGTTCTATCGACATTATGGCAATGATTGATGAAGCTATTTTAGAAAACAAAGGACCAAGAAAGGCGTTCAGAAAATATGAGGAAAATATATCCAGCTGCAATCCTAACCATGGGTCGAAGTCCTCGATAATTTTAATGATGCTTCGTAGCAAGCCTATGAAAAGAACAGCTGTATCAGACACAGTCAATGCGCGTAGAAAGAAATAGAAGGAACTGACGTAGGGCTTGCC